>CAUYQV010028638.1:0-13118 GCA_963574575.1 Galagoides demidoff | reverse complement strand
GTGGCGGGTTCGAGTCCCCAGCCTGGGCCCGCCAGGCAACGGTGATGGCTGCAACCAAAGAAAAGTGGCTGGGCATTGTGGCGGGCGCCTGTGGTCCCAGCTACTTGGGAGGCTGGGACGTGGAGGCAGGAGACTCACTTGTGCCCAGGTTTTGGTGGTTGCTGTGAGCTTTGATGCCATGGCACTCTACCCAGGGGGATGGCTTGTGGCTCTGTCTCAAAAAAAAAAAAAAAAAAAGAAAGATCAGAGTGCAAGAAGAACAAACTCAGACTCAACTGTATCAAAAGGGATCGATTCCTGGGTGTGCCCCACTGTTCTAGTTACCACATGGGATGCGTTTCTGTCACAGGCATTTGGATCATGTCCTAGGACAGCCTCAGGGGATTGGAGTTTTTTGACTTATTTTTATTTTTTTAATTTGTTATTTTGTTTTTCGAGACAGAGTCTCACTTCATTGCCCCAGGCCAGGGTACTGTGGTGTCATAGCTCACAGCAACCTCAAACCCCTGGCCTCAAGCAATCCTCTTGCCTCAGCCCCCTGAGTAGCTGAGACTATAGGTGTGCAATACCACCCCCCGCTGATTTTTCTATTTTTAGTAGAGACAGGGGCTCACTCTTGTTCAGGCTGGTCTTGAACTCCTGAGCTCAAGCAATCCACCCTCTTTGGCCTCCCAGAGGGCTAAGACTACAGGTGTGAGCCTACCAGGTCTGGCTGAGCTTTTCAACTTGTACAGTCTGCTAGTCCCTTAGCACCTGAAAAGATGTGGACTTAGTTCCCATTCTTTAGTTTAGCTGTGGTCTATGATTTATAAGATTATCCAATGAATAAGTCTCACAAGCAGAGACAGTATGCTCAAGGACATTTAGTTCCAATCACATGCTCTTTTAGTTGATATGGCAAGAATTTTGCCCAAGAGCTAAGCTTTCCTCAAGCATCCCTATGACTACAGAAGAAGCTCTATAGTCCAGTGGTTAACTTATTCCTTCCAGGGTATTATCCAGAAGAGACCTTGCACCTTTTCTCTGTGCAACATTTCTTTTACAGACCATAATTCCAGTCATATCACTTTAATTTTGTGTATGAATTTACAATCCAAACCCCATCTAGAAGAATGGAACTGTGTTTGTTTTCTCCAATTCTCCTAAGACTTGTATTCTGGTGGCCAAATTTCATTGCTCCTTGCCACCTGACATTGTAATTATGTCTACTGAACTATCCCCCAACTTAAGCAGATGTGTGTTCTGGAACAGCCTTTGTCGAGCATCCTTTTTAGGCTTGATTCCCCACCCCTCACTGCTAGGTGCCCCTTTCATGGAGGGCATCACCACTCTGGCACACAAATGGTGACCTACGCACAGTCATTCCTCCTTTTGTCTTTGCTGGGAAAGCCCCGTCTCCTTTGTGTTTCTACCTTTCTTTCCCGTCCCAAAGTTACAATCCGAATAGTTGTATTCTTCGTGTTGGTGATTCGCTTAACTGTGGGTTTACCAGATTACCAAAACTTACTGAGGGCAGGAACTTGATTATGCGCTCAGAGTTGGGGACCCAACCTGAAAGAGAACTGATTATGCCTAGGATCCAATAATTGAAAAGGTAGAGACACCATCTGATATTATTCTAGGAATCGGGTATGTTTTAATGTGCGGCATCATCTAACTCAAGCAAGAATCTTACAAGGTAATAACAGTGAAACTAGAAAATGTTTGTTTCTAGGTAATAACAGTGAAACTTTCTAGGTAATAACAGTGAAAGTAGAAAGTGTTTTTCTGCCGAGGTCCAAACCAAGGATACCTTGACATGAAGAATCTCATTTAATCTTCCCAACACCACCAGTTCTATACTGTTAGCATCCTCTTTCAGAGGTGCTGAAACTGAGGTTCAAAAAGTTAGGCAATTATACCACTCTGTAAATGCTGAAATGTGTTGTACGGATACCCTCTGTAGAGGAGATAATATGTAGAAAAGATAGCAAGTCTGATATCGTTCAATGAGTAAGCTTGAAGATATTTTTTGTAAGATTCTTGCTTGAGTTAGACGAAGCTGCACATTAAAACATACCCGATTCCTAGAATAATATCAGATGGTGTCTCTACCTTTTCAATGATTGGATCCTAGGCGTAATCAGTTCTCTTTCAGGTTGGGTCCCCAACTCTGAGCACATAATCGAGTTCCTGCCCTCAGTAAGCTTTGGTAATCTGAATAGTAGAATAAATTTAGAAAATTTTGTTTTGCTTTTTTCCTAAATGCATCAGGCTGTTATGTAGTTGAGTTCTTGAATAAAATGCCAAAAAAATTGCTATGACACAAAATAAGATTTAATCATTAAATAAAATTGGCCTGCATTAAGGAAATGACTGTTGTGTCTTATCTAAGTAGAACGATTTTTGGTTTCATAAGAGAAGCATTAACTTGGTTAACTATATTTAAATTATAATTTTAGCTAATATTGCCAAAGGTTTTATTTCTTTTCTTTTCTTTTCTTTTTTTTTTTTTTTGAGACAGAGCCTCAAGTTATCCCCCTGAGTAGAGTGCCATGGCATCACAGCTCATAGCAACCTCCAACTCCTGGGCTTAAGCAAGTTTCCTGCCTCCGCATCCCAAGTAGCTGGGACCACAGGCGCCCCCCACAACCCCCGGCCATTTTTTGGTTGCAGCCATCATTGTTGTTTTGGCGGGCCCAGGCTGGGGATTCGAACTCACCACCTTAGGTGTATGTGGCTGGCGCCTTAGCCGATTGAGCCACAGGCGCCGAGCCGGTTTTATTTCTTTTGATTCCTCTTCCAATTGTCATCTTTCCTAACCAATCTTCCTAAGATTAGGGAGGGGAAATATTTACATCTATGTACCAAATTTTGTAGGTTTTACATTTAATAATACAAAGAAGCCCCAAAGTTAGCATTGTCTCCCATTTTATAGCCTCAAACTTTGATAAACTAAGCACATGTGTATTAAGAATGCTGTTTCCCTTTCAGTATTCTAGCTTCCTTATAAATCACAATGCCACATCGCAATTCGTATTAAATTTATCATTACACTTATAAATGCCCACCAGATTTAATACTTTCCTGTGATACTTGTAAAAATTTTGACATTGAAGTTATGCTATAGTTGTCATAGTTCTTTTCTTTGAACTTTTGGAAAAATTGAATCTTTCTTAGAAATTTCTATTTTATACCTAACCAATTAGTCTATATACCAATTTTATTTAGGAAATAAACATAATAAATTAATTTTTTTTACTTTTAATATTGTGTTAATTTAGGATATTTTCTATGATCTCTCATTTATTTTTTAAAATTTACCATTTAATCCAGCAATCCTACTTTTTTAAAGCAAAGACAAAGAAGACCATTGCAAAAATTTGCAATCAACCCAAATGCCAAAACAAAACAAAACAAAATAACAAAAGAAAACCCAAGCGCCCATTGGTTCATGAGCAGATTAACACAATGTGATATGTGTACACTGTGGAGAACTACTCAGCCATGAAGAAGAGTGACTAGATCCCTTTTGCAACAGTTTGGATGGAACTGGAGACCATTATCCTCAGTGATATATCTAAAGAATGGAAAAACTAACCCTGCATGTACTCACTATTAAATGGGAACTAACCTCTTAGCACCAATGTGCACAGAGGGAAGTAAAACTTAACTGAAGTCAACAGGAGGGAGGGGAAGGAGAAGGTTGAGTCAAGCTAACTAACGGGTACCATAAACACTATCTCAGTGACAGGCCCACTTGTAGCCGTGACTGAGCATTATAAAAGCTATCCACGTAACCAAAAATAGTTGTACCCTATAAAACTTTTGAAATTTAAAAAACATTTAAAAGATGCATATTAGCTATTTGACATGCACACGCGTGCACACACACACAAATGGCAAGCACAAGAATAACACCAAAGCAAGGAGATGCATGTAAATGGAGTTAAAGTATCCTGTGAGCTCTTCATTGTCCAGAAAGTGGAAAAGCTACTAACTCTGTTAGAATTTAGTAAGGCAAGGAAGCAGGTAATTTATACTTAGTGGGTTTGTATCTCTGATCTTATTATTTGCTTCCTAATTAATCTAGGTGTTTTATTAGGTGTCTTTATTCCTCCTGCCTTGAACTGAGATTTTTTTTACTATTCGGGTAGGTTTGGCTATTCCACTGCTCCCTCTGTTAACTTGTTAGTAATACCTTCCTTTCCTTTTTCTTGTGCTGTTAGCCTAAACCTTACACTAGGCATCCTTGACTTATTTCAGCCTAATATAATTTATCACTTCTACTTTCTCTGTTCAGACTAAAAACTTAAAACTCATTAAATCCATTTATCTTACTCCCTCCCTTGGTGTGATAGTGGGGCATGCATTTCAATCTTGCGCACATTTTATAGCTAACAAAATTGTATTATTATTCACTGAAATTTACCCATGTACTTACTTGGCTTTTGTTCTGCTCTGTACTTTCTCCTTAATTCCTTTGCTTCTATCTGGGATCAAGCTGTTTCTGAACAAATAATTCCCTTTAGTATGTATCTAGCACTGGTCTGTTGATGGCTATCTCTTACAGACTTGGTGCATCTGAAAATATCTCTTTTTCACCCTCATTTTTTTTAACTGTGTAAAATCCTCAGGTTGAGTTATTTTTTCTTTCAGCAATTTAAATAACATGCCATTGTCTCCTGGCCCTGATAGTTTTCTGTGAAAACTCATCTGCCAATCTTATTGTTTCCTCTTTCAAGGCAATGAATGTGTTTTTCCTCCTCATACTCTAAAAATTTCCATTCTTCCTTGGGAGCTTTTAGCATGTTTACCACGATGTGTCTAGAAATGGTTTTCTTTCTATTTGCCTTACTTTAATTTCCCAGTACTTATTAAGTGTGTGGTTTGTTGTTGTTTATCAGTTTAAGAAAATTCTCAGCCATTGTATCTTCAAATATTCCTGCCTTATTCTTTCAACGTTCTTTCCTCCAAGGAGATGGTTATGCTGACGTTAGAGTTCTCACTTTATCCCACAGGTCTGTGTGTCCTGTACCCTCTTTCTTATTTTCTCCTTTCTATTTTCCTTAAGTAACTCTCTGATGCCTTTATTTTCTGTATTTATTCTCTCTGTGTTCATTCAAATTTAGTCTTTCTTTCTGAAATTACTTTATTCTTTCTTTCTGAAATCACTTTGTCTCTGATTCTTCCCAGAGTCTGTTGTCTTTCTTTTAATATCTTCCTTTTCTCTTACCATCATCTTGTCTCATCATTTTTTTTTTTCTTGACAGAGTCTCAAGTGTCACCCTCAGTATAGTGCTGTGGCTTTGTAGTTCACAGCACCCCCAAACTCTTGAGCTTACATGATTCTCTTGCTTCAGCCTCCCAAGTAGCTGGGACTACAGGCACTTGCCACAACGTCTGGCTTTGTTGTTGGTGGTGTTGTTCTTGCAGTTGTCATTGTTGTTTTAGCAGGCCCAGGCCGGGTTTGAACCCACCAGTCTCGGTGTATGTGGCTGGTGCCCTACCCATTGAGCTATGGATGCTGCATTGTCTCATAATTTTTTAAATTCTAATTTTTATTGTTCTTTCACAACTTGGATAGTATTGGTCATGTTTAAGCATGGCAGTTGAAAGAACAGAGCAAACAAACTGTTTCTTGTATAATAATAAGAGGAAAAAACCCAAGCAAAACCTTTGGGGTTTTTACTAACCCATTCAATGAAAACTCAGTATTTATAATGGCTAGTGCTTCCAAGGAAATCAGTGAATGCAAAAGTCCAGACTTAAGAATGATTCTTTTACTTAGATTTAGAAAGTTGGATAGGTGCAGTGGCTCACGCCTATAATCCTGACACTCTGGGTGGCTGAGGCAGATGGATGCCTTGAGCTCAGGTGTTTGAGACCAGCCTGAGCAAGAATGAGATGCCATCTTTACTAAAAGTAGAAAAATTAGCCAGGAGTGGTGATATATACCTGTAGTCCCAGTTTCTTGGGAGTCTGTGGCAAGAGGATTGCTTGAGCCCAAGAGTTTAAGGTTGCTGTGAGCTATGAGACCATGGCACTCTACCTAGGGTGACAGAGGGAGACTCTGTCTCAAAACAAAAAAGAAAGAAAAAAGAAAAAGATGTAGAAAGTTGCTGTGAACATGATAATGTCGAAATCTAAGCTTCTTAAGTGTCTGGCAGTAGTAACTATAGAGACAGAATTTCCACTCATTTGTTTTCAAGAGTTGATCTTGTTGTTAAGAGTGTATGTGGGGGACGTAAAACAATAATCTTTGACTTAAAAGTTATGATTCATGATTCACTGGCATGTACAGATTTTGTTTAGATGTAAATCATCTTTCGATTGAATCATTTTCTGAAGTTAAATTAGCAATTGATTTGCCCATGGCAACCCATTCATCTTTGTGACGTCAAAATCATTAATAACAATAAAGTCTTCATACATAGTTCTTTGACCAATATATAATTCCATTATGAAGCTAAATGATATGCATATATTTTAGCTTGTGATAAGAAAACTTATAAAAGCAAATACATTTTTTCTTTTCTTTTTAAAAAGATAAATGAATCTCCCTTGTGTTTTTATTCTGTTTAAGACTTTGCTCTGATCCTCCTTCAGATGTGAATAAATCTGACAAGAAGGGTCACTGAAATAATTAATCAGGAGGATATGATATCTTAGAGAAAAGTTGCACAAAAGGAATTTGTTTTATTTTTTAGTTTCGATTATGAAAGTTTAATTCTTATGCTTTGAAATAGAATAGTGAATCCTCAGAAATGTCTTTTATTGACTCATGGAGCTGTTGTCAGGAAATGGTCTGTAAAAATCAAGGGCTGAAAGGGCCAGATATATTTTCTAGCAAAGTAAAAAGCATCATTAGCGATTTGTCTTATTTATGGCTCCTATCGAGTTATGGAGTAAAATATAGAAAAACCCTTGACATTTCCAATGTCTCAGTGGCTGATGGTTTTTCACAAAGTAATAGAAATAATTTCAAAATAAGAAGCATGTAAGAAATTGTATTTAACTTGAAATTGTTTAGTGAAAGTCTGACAAAAGGGCCTTTAGCCACTTCAGCTTTCCTTCTTAAGTATAATCTTAAATATAATGTTGTATCCGCCTTTTAACATAATGGCTTTTTTAAGGGCTCTTCATGTACAAATCCATCAGCCAGACATTCTTTTTAAATATCAAGAATTCAAAACATTCTATTTCTCCTATTGTTTCCTGGTTGCTATGGCTTTAAAAGAAGCAGTAAAGTATTCTAAAATCCCTTTTCTCAGTGGCCCATGGCTTTTCTAAGAAGCCAGCATTGCTGCTATAATGGAACCAGGGGCTCTCCATGCCTGTCAAAGCTTTGTTACTACTACCAGAGCACAGAGAAAATGAAGGTCATGGTTGAATTTATTTACAGAATTTTATCTGCAATAGGTCAACTACTGACTATTCATAATACACAGAAAGGGTTGGAAACTTGCAAAAGATTTCTCTAGGGATGACTTTAGAATTCATGTCTTTTTCTAACTTGCTCAGAATCCTGAAGCTCAATGCATATGTATATTCGCTTCAGGAAGGCCGGTGTGAGTGCTCTCTTTCTTGGACCACAGAGTGTCATAACACTGTGTTTCTGCATGCATGACCAGCATCGCTGACTTGTTCTTTAAGGCAAGGAGCCACACCGTGTTTATCTTTGTACGTGCACTGTGTAGGGAGGGGCGAGTACCTGCATCATACTGAGGGAAGACATGTCTGGAAAAAATCAACCTCAGGTTTTAGTTCAAGAAGGACTTCAAATTGATGACAAAGAGTATAAAATAATCATATGTAAAATAGTTCACACAGTATCCGCTTATTTAAATGTGACTAATTGTCATCCATTTGCTGTTACAACTACCTTCATTCTTTTTTTATAAACCTACAGTTTCCTACCCAACGTCTCTTAAAAACAGAGAAGAATGAGCAAAGTTTCTCTAGGGACTAGAAGATTAGCCTGAAGGGATTGTCATAATTGCAATATTTTTATGTTTTGTGTTTTTAAAATAACATGAAATTTTCCTTCTATTATCTACGTTTACTTTGCTATAAACATTATATATAAAATATAATTTTTCTGTATTCTTTGCTTATAAATATTATACATTTTTTATAAATATATAATTAAAATGAGGTAATTCAAGGGTATTCATTATGTTTGTTCCATTAATTCTCTCTAGCCCTGTTAAATAGACACAGCACTGTGATGTATTTCTAACAATCCATTTCCAGAAACAAAGGCTACTTTTCAACTGTGTCTCCAGTGCTTCCTCACATAACAAATATTTAACCTTAGGCTTTTTCTGACATTCAATTTGTTCTAAAGCATTATCTTAAAATGAGAACTAATAAATAAATTTAGATTTCTTTATTAATCATTCAGGATCAGAAATATTATCCTATTTGGAGTACACAGAAAGTATTAAAATATACAATATAGCAGAGAAAGAAAAAAACAGAAGTACTCTTTCAATACCATTTGTTAAATCATTCGTTTGTTCTTCACCTCATTCATTCATCAATTATATTATCAAGCAACCAAGGAGCTTATAATTCCTTAGAAGAGACAGAGAAGAAAATAGCTTAGCACTGAATAAGACAGAATGGAATGAAATGACAAAGGGTCACCCGTCATGTGGGGGTCGAGGGAGAGAGTCCATGGGGAAGGTCTCACAGAGGAGGGGGAAGATACCTTCAGGCAACAGGAGGGAAGGATTTGAAGTGTGGTATAAGACAATCACCACACGTCTGCCAGTAAAGCTCCACTAAACTGGCTTGTTTCAGCACATAAAGGATATGAGATTAGAAGCAGCCTTAAAGAAAGATGGAGACTTTACCTCCTTCATGTTTATACGGATGGAGCTGGAACATATTCTTCTTAGCAAAGTATCTCAAGAATGGAAGAAAAAGTATCAAATGTACTCAGCCCTACTATAAAACTAATTTATAGCTTTCATATAAAAGCTATAACCCAATTATAGCCCAAGAATATGGGGAAGGGGGAGAGGGAGTGGAGGGAAGTGGGGAGGATGGGTGGAGGGAGAGTGATTGGTGGGACCACACCTATGGTCCATCTTACAAGGGTGCATGTGAGTCTTTCTAAATGTAGAATATAAATGTCTTAACACAATAACTAAGAAAATGCCATGCAGGCTATGTTAACCAGTTTGGTGAAAATATTTCAAATTGTATATAAAACCAGCACACTGTACCCCATGACTGTATTAATGTACACAGCTATGATTTAATCTAAAAAAAAAAGAAGCATCTACAGCTTGTGGTTTTAATGCTATGGGAAATGGAATACTGTGGAGCTTGAATATCCCTCAGTGGTGTAATCATCGCTGTATGGCAGTCTGGACCCTTTTATTTTGGGGGGCCAGGCCGAGTTTGAACCCACCACCTCTGGTATATGGGGCTGGTGCCCTACTCCTTTGAGCCCCAGGCACCGCCCAAGTCTGGACCCTTTTTACAAGCAGAAGTTCTAGCCTACCATATCTCCAGCATGGGTGTTTAATCTTAGGAAATGTAGCAGTTGGCTGGAAGAAATCATGAATTAAGAGATACCACTGAAATATTTCATCAACATTTTGAAGTTAATAGCTCATTATCATCTAATAGACATCAGTCCTTGCTGCTGCCACAGCTATGCCCAATCTTACTAACATGGCCGTCTAACTATTCACGGTGGTCAGGGGCATCAGTCCCAGCAGACTCTTTTATGTTGTTCAAAGTGAAACTTTAGGGAAACGCTTTTGGTTAAGAAGGAAAGGAGACATCATAACTAGAGATAAATAGAGAAGTGGATTAGGTTGTCCGGTGAAATAATAGTGAGTTAAATCATACAGTACATTTGTACCATTTTTAGATGTTCAAAGAGTTTTCAAGCGGGGGGTCTAGGTACGTGGGTGATGTTTTTATTTGACAAATAAATGACCAAGGGATTATTCTCTCACCATCGGGTTAGTAAGCAACAGAGTACAGAGAAAGAAGGTCTTATTCCCTTATTATTTACACGAGAATTGGTGTAATTCTGACTGGGTGGCTGTCAGTCAAGCATGCTCTAGACTAGAGGAAATGTCTATCCTGGGTTGATTTATATGTTCATGCTGTTCTATGCTTCACATCCGGAAATTCTAAGAATCCTTGATTCTGTAATAAAATTTCAATTCAGGAAGAATCCTTTGAATGGTCTAAAAAATGTTTGTGGATTTGGAAAATGTTCTGTCTGTAGAAATAGTAGGACATGGACAGCATCTAGCTATACAAGGCAAAGGAGGAAAAGGACATCATTCAGAAGGTTATCCCTTGGTAAGTTAGTTTAGAAATTTATTAAAGGACTGGGCACAGTGGCTCAATTTATAATCCCCATGCATTGGAAAGCTGAATCCGTGAGCTTAAGACCACCCTGGGCAACAGAGTCAGACCCCATCTTAAAAAGAGAAAAGTATTAAAAATAATTTTAAATCTCAATTGATGAATAAAATAGTGCTCCAGACCTCATTAACTTATACAATTTATTTTAATCTCTTGGCAATGTCCAACTTCAACATTTTTGCTTCATTTCAAACTTTTGGACAATTTTTTTAGTATTTTCATATACAGAGATATGGGCACACATACACATTTTGATAACTGTGCAAAACTCAGAGTCTATCCTTGACTTATTGTGATTCATTCAAATACAGAAAAAGAGTCTTATTAACTATTACACAACAATCACTGGGAAATTATCCATTCAGTTTTCAGGACTTGCCTTTGCCGGCTTCCATAACCAGTGACTTCAAGGACAGTGACTCCAAGGACAGTTGACAGCTGCATTTTGAATGAATTCAGCCCAGTCTTAACCCAATAAGCATCGTGGGTCTCAAGGGTTTCAGTCTTATAAATCTCACAGTTTACATGGCAACCATGTGAAGCAGGAGCCGTGGAGGAGGGTATAATACGCGTATTTGCATTTAATGTACACACACATAAACTTGTATGGTAGTTTAAACACAGATGCAAACTGTCGGTGACTGATTTTTCTTCTTAGCTCCTCCTCCTTTCCCCTGCAGGCTCCCCATACCTTTTTAATCCCCTGTCAAGAGCTGACTGATAACCATTAATTCTGGGGAGGAGGTGATGACAGATGCTATTCATTTCATTCTCGTTAACAACACAAACTTAAGGCATTTCTGAAACTAACACTTAAGAAAAAATGAAGTACATCCATTTCTGGAGTTTCAGAAGAAAAATTCTCATTGGTAAAACCACTTATCTTCTTGCTTGATTTGTGTTAAGTCTCTTTGGCAATTCACCCGATCCCTGGATAGAACGCAGCCTGACCCAAGTGTGAGTCCACTGCTTCCCTGTTTTCAGCCCTGGCTGCTCTTTCAGATGTCCCCCGAGGTCTAAATAAAACTTATATAATGGAGTACTAGGTCTGAAAGCTTCCTCGGAAATTATTTAGAATACCATTGTGCCGGCAAATGCAGCTGTCTCTATCTATTTCTGAGGCGCTAAATCCAATTTGAGGGCCTCCAATGGAAAAGGCTCTATTTTTGGTCCTCACTAAGACTGTCTCTGATGAAAGCTTACTCCACGGGGGCATCACATGGAATGCTAGATAACAATGCTTTTTGCTGGATAAAACTATTTCTCCAATCCATTTATCAAAAGTTTCTTTTAAAAAAATTAGGTTTCCCAGGGTATGCACCGAAAGAATCTGTTATATTTTTATGATAATTAGAAGCGTGGCAGTAAAAGACTATTCCTATAGGGATACTTTTGGAAAAAAATAGAAAACAAAACAACCTTGGTCAACTGAATTTCTTTTATGTTGAAGTTGGAAAAGGGAAGCACAGGATAGCTTGGAAAGGGGGAGTAGATGTGGCTATCCACAACAGAATGACATTACTATATTTCAGGCTGTATGAAGTTTCTCCCCCAGAAACTTAAACTTTATAGGTCAATGCAGAAGATAAAGCAAATGCAAATGCAAAAAACCTTCTCCTTTCCTGCGAAAAAGAAAAAAAAATTTTATCTGCAAAGCGTGGTTTTGCACTGAAAATACCGCCTTGCTCCGGTTTCCCAAAGGAAATATCCTGAAGGGCCTATGGTTTCTTTTTATTATTTTACCAAATTGAGAAAAAATATTCTTTCCTCAAAAATCTTTGTTATCTGAGATCAGCTGCTATGGGAGGAGAATTTGAACAAGCCGGGGACTTCTGTGGAAGTTCTCTGGATGTGAAAGCTACGTGTCAGGAAGCAAATAGCCGACCTCAGACCCCCGGCAAAGTGGGCTGAGATAGTCCGTGATCCACCCAGAGGCTGGAGGAATTTTATTGTCTTTAATGTGTTACCTCCGTAGAGCACACTATAATATTTCTAAAGCTGTTTAAAGTGAATGGATCTAGAATTCCAGAAGAGACAATGTGTTTAACACATTGAAATTGCATCCCCAAGGCTGGATTTTGTGTCAAGAGAGAATTGAGTGGGAGCAGATGGAAACAGCTTACTTAGTGGAAGACAGGTAAATAAACACAACGGGCGAGAGACTAACCTGCCCTCCTTTTCCTGGCATTCCTGACGGCCCTGGCCCATCCAGGACCTACTGAGATGCTTGGCAGGGATCAGAAACTTGAGCTCTCTAAGAAAAACACGGTTTACATTTTTTCAACAAACTTTTTCTGAGGGTCTGTTTTCAGAGTCCAGGCAGGAACGAGAAACAGCATGTTCCAATGGGCATTGGAAAGACTTTAATGAGGGGACTGTTTGCAAAGTGTGGGCGGGGCTCGGGGAACCAATCAGGAATGGTGAGACGCTTTGGGTAGCAATAGCAGGAAGCGATCACCGTCGTTAGCCTTGAAAGGACAAGGACCGGGAAGGGTTATGCATTAGATAGAATCCAGTGAGAACTGAGCCACCGGCACAGGGTCCCAGCACGGGCTGAGGCTTTAGGGAAGGAAGAAAGTCGCTGCCAAACCACGGGCCAGCAGACAGCATGCAGGGGCCTCTGTGTCTCCTTCTGCTCTCTGGTCTCCTACTCGTGACTCCCACTGACTGAACCCACCTAGAAAAGCAAAGGTAATAGAAATCAGCTGAGGCAACCTCTGGAGCTTACTTCCTGCAGA
>CAUYQV010028636.1:0-15296 GCA_963574575.1 Galagoides demidoff | reverse complement strand
TTCTTTGCAGGCTTAACAGCCACATGGCCAGAGTCACTGGAGATGGGTTTTTATGCCCTAATCCCCAGGCCCTGTTCCATACTGACTAGGGATACCGGGTCATTGACAGAGTTGCCTTCCTTAGAAGTCTGTCCACCTGCTTCTGGAGCTTAAAGAGAGCACATAGTTTGTGAAGGAGCACACAGCTGTGGGGTTTTACCCCACAAATCTCATTTACAATAGCTACATAAACATGAGATATTTAGGGATAAATTTAAGCAAGGAGGTGAAAGACCTGTACACCGAAAACTATAAAATTCTGATGAGAGAAATTGAAGAGGACACCAATAAATGGAAAGACGTTCTATGTTCATAGATTAGAAGAATTAATAGTATCATAACGACCATAGCACCTAAAGCAATCTACAGATTCAAGGCAATCCCTATCAAAATTTCAATGTCATAAGAAAAAATCCTAAAATTCATGTGGAATCTCACACACACACACACACAAATCTGAATAGCCAATGTAATCACTAGCAAAAAAAAAAAAAACTGGAGGCATCTCACTACCTGAATTCAAACGATATTACAAAATAGCATGGCACTGGCATAAAAGTAGATACACTGACCCATGGAGCAGGAAAAAAGAGCTCATAAATTAATCCACACAATTACACCAGAAAGCCTAAATCTGATGGAAACAGGGAGTCCTTGTCTCACTGTGTGCCCCGCCTTGATGAGCCTGGTTCATTAACATTGCTGACTATTTTGCATAAAATTGCTGGCCAACAATGTGTTAACAGAGCCGCTGTTCCTGGTTCACGTCTCCCAGTCTCAATTCCCGGTTGTCCTCAATTCAGCCTATTTTTTTTCTCCCTCCCTCATTTCTCAGCTGTGTGTGATATAGAGTCACCTGGCACCTCTAACATCTTAAGGCGTCCGTCAGGACACGGTGGCTGGGTGAGGTGGCTCCCGCCTTTGCTCCTTTCACTTAGCATAATGTTCTCAGTGTTTCTCTGTGTTACAGTGCGTGCCTGTTCTCCACTGAGTAATATTCTACTAGTGTCTGTCCCCCGTCTTGTTGACCCAGGCATCAGTTTTCAGACATTTGGGTTCCTCCACTTCGTGGTTATTAGGAATCATGCTGCTGTGACCATTTCGGACAAGTTATATGTGGGTGTATGTTTTCATTTCTCTCAGGTGTATACCTGGGAGTGGAACTGCTGAGGTCTATTGTAACGCTGTTTAGTTTTCTGAGGAACTGGGTAGTTGTACTTGATTTATGTCACATCAGTAACGTTTGAAGTTCGTGAAGTGAGGTCTGAGATCCTTGGTTGTCTCGGCCATCCTCCCAGCACAGGCACATCTTAGCTCTCTCTCCTCAGGGAGAATGAGGGTAAAGGTTTCAAGAGACACTCGTAGCAAAACCTGACCACACTCTGCTGTGATTGGGTGGGTCAAATAGACAGCTCTTCCTGAGATTTGGTGCGCGTGAGGCAGCCATCTTCCTCGTATGATGGCTGTAGTCAAAGATCCGGGAAACCAGCTCTCCATCACCTGCCTTGGTCATTCCACAGCTGCTTTTAAATAATCTCTGACTGCCTTTCTCCCCTCATCATGGGGAAATGGTAGAAATCTGTGATGCTTAGGCCATAGGCCGATGAAGTTTTATTAGGCTGAATACCCCAATTTTAAGGTCCTTCCCCAACCCACCCTAGGCAAAATGACATCTTGCTAAATTTAATTTTAAGCCCTTTTACTACCTTTGAGATTTTTCACAAGCATCACATCATTGTAGGGATTGGGCTTCCTGACAATTGTCTTTTAATTCAGGGTCACATTTGAAGTGTAATCCTTTCCCATCTTCTGTGTATGTCCTTTGATATCTGAGTTGACTAGAGAACTTACTAGGCTGCTAAACATGTCTCTTTTTTCTTTTTTTGCAGGTTTTTTTTTTTTTTTTTCCGGGGCTGGGTTTGAACCTGCCACCTCCGGCATATGGGGCCCGGCACCCTACTCCTTCGAGCCACAGGCGCTGCCCAACATGCCTCTTTTTTTATTATTTTATTATTTGTTTTCTATAGATATTGCTCCTGTGAATTAAATGTCTCTTTATAAACTCTTCTCCTTTTCTTCTGTTCCAAAAATCATCCATCGCCCCAAGGTTGAGTACTGTGGCATCATCACAGCTCACAGCAACCTCTGACTCTTGGGCTCAAGCAGTCCTCTTGCCTCAGCCTTCTGAGTAGCTGAGACAGGTACCCACCACTACATCTGGCTAGTTTTTCTATTTTTAGTTGAGATGGGCCTCTTGCTTAGGCTGGTCTTAAACCCCTGAGCTCAAGTGATGCTCCCACCTCTGCCTCCCACAGTGCAAGGATTACAGTCACAAGTCACCACACCCAGCCGCCAATGTCGTCCTTATTTGCGAGAGTTAGAATTTCATTTCAAAGCACTTCTCCCAAACACTTGTCATCTTCCCTTTGGAAGTCTCTGTCTAGGAAATCCTACATTTGTCAAAAACGTTTAGACCTGTTTTACCAAAGTCTAGGCTACATACCCGATGACGTCCAACCCTCCTGCCTGTCATGAACTAGAATAACCCTATCACTTTCCCCCAAGGTTCCTGCTACTTCCCCTTCTCAGACCTGTTTCTTTCTGTGGCCAGCCTTTGGTACCTACTTCCTCTATTTCTGAGAAAACGCTCATTTAATTAAAAAAAAAAAAAAACTGCTGCTGCCCTGAAGCATGGTAATTTTATTTATTTATTTATTTATTTTGAGACAGAGTCTCACTATGTTACCCTCGGTAGAGTGCCGTGGCGTCACAGCTCACACCAACCTCAAACTCTTAGGCTCAAGCGATCCCCTCGCCTCAGCCTCCCAAGTAGCTGGGACTACTGGACCCCACCACAATGCCCAGCTATTTTTAGAGCCGGGGTCTGGCTCTGGCTTAGGCTGGTCTCAAACCTGTGAGCTCAGGTGATCCACCTGCCTTGGCTCCAGAGTGCTAGGATTAATTACAGGCATGAGCCACCACGCCCAGCCCTTACTGCATCTTTTTCAAATGCTGTTTGAATTTCTAAGAAATCTTGGCTTTCACAGATTTGGCATCTTTTGTTTCAACTCCTCAAATAATGAGGCCCTAGTGCAGACCAAGCCAGGACTCAGGACCTGAGGTCTGACTCGAGGATGAGAGGGGCTGGCCTAGGGCTACAGGTAGAACACATAAGACCAGCTTGTATAGGATATAAAGGACCTCATCTGAGGAGTCAATAACTCAATCCCAAGGGAAAGGTCTGGAATAGAAAATACAGTGGGCTGATGAGAGCAGAGCCTGGGAAGGTTTCCCGAGACAACAGAAATATCCTTCAGTAGGCGTCACCTACGAAACTCAGATGAGACTAAAAAGTTCAAAAGGCCTCGTCAGCCCGCAGAGTCCCAAGTCAAGCAGAAATGCCCCTGGAGGCCAAGGGGAGTCAACAACAGCAGAGACCAATGTCCTGGTTCAACTGGGACAAAATATGCAAGGTCTGAGCGGGAGCTTGACTGGGCTCCAGGATGAAAGTGTATTTCCCTCACTGGCAATACCTTAACCAGTGCTGAATTACCCAGCAGTCAGACAAAGTACAATTTTGACCAGTGTTAAAAGGAAAACTGAGGCACAGTGAGATTTTAAAGAGTTTATTTGAGCAAACAATAATTCATGAATCAGGAGACACCAAACTGGAGATGGTTTGGGGATCCACCAAGGAATGCAAGGGGAAGGTTTGGATAGGGTGAACTTGAAAGCAAAGTATCTCAGTCCAGTTTGTGTTGCTGTAACAGAATACCATAGGCTGAGAGTGATTTATAAAGCAATTCACTTCTGAGCCAAGTGTGGTGGCTCGTGCCTGTAATTCTAGCACTCTGGGAGGCCAAAGCTGATGGGTTGCTTGAGCTCAGGAGTTCAAGATCAATCTGAGCAAGAGTGAGACCCTGTCTCTACTAAAACAAGAAAACTAGCCAGGCACTGTGGCCAGTGCCTATAGTCCTAAATACTCCAGGGGCTGAAGCAAGGGGATTGCTTAAGCCCAAGAGTTTGAGATTGCTGTGAGCCATAAACCACAGCGCTCTACCCTGGCAAAAGAGTGAGACTCTGTCTAAAAAATAAGGAAAGAAAGAGAAAAGAGAAAAAGGGAAAGGAAAGGAAAGAGAAGGGAACAAGGGAAGGGAAAGGAAAGGAAACTAAGAAATGAATTCTCGGGTACAAGTGAATCTTTCTAAAAGCAGAGTATGAACGTTTTAACTCAATAACTAAGAAAATGACATGAAGGTTATGTTAACCAGTTTGATGAGAGTATTTCAAAATGTATATGAAAACAGCACACTGCACCCCATGATTGCATTAATGTACACAGTTATGCTATAAGAAATAAAAAAAAAAAAAACAATGTGGAAGAAATGAATTCTCATAGTTCTGGAAGCCGGAGGTCCAATGTCAAGGTGTCATCGTCTCCTGAGGGCCTTCTTGTTATGTCAGCTATGGCAGAAGACGTGGGAGAGGGCAAGCTATCCAACTTACGACCTCAAGCCCTTTTATTATCAGCATTAATCCATTCATCAGACCAGAGCCCTTATGGTCTAATCACCTCCTCAAATTCCTACCGTTTAATACTATTGCATTAGGGACTAATTTTCCAACTTATGTTTTTTGGGGGGACATATTCAAACCATAGCATAAACCAAAGAAAATATTTTATTGGTTACAGCTATACAGTTGCCTTATCTGGTCTATTCTACTAGGTATATAACTTTCAGTTAGTTGGTGGCTTCTGAGTGGTTGAGCTTAAGTTTCATTTTACTTTAATAAAGGCATGTACAAAGAAACAGCCCAAATTAAGTTTCACTTATGTTTGCAAATCAGGCAAGGTCAAGGTTGCCTCCATGGCTTAACTGGCTTGGTCTGCTTAGAAATTCTTCTAGCCTGTTCTCCATTTTAACTTATTTTTACACTAGTAATAAAGCAGGGGCATCCAAAATTTTTATTTGGTAAGATAATTAAATATCCCCCCAAAGTATCTAATTTGTCAGCATAGGAAAAGTCAGAGCTTTGTCTGACCACCTTATACTTACTTTACGACTTGACATAGGTTTCATTTTCAGTTACGTGGTGGGGGAAGAAGGGAGAAATCTCTTCAGTGGTCAAGGTCTCTGCTGGTCTTAATGGAGCTCTGGCCATGCCTAGCCCTGTACCCGCCCCCGCCAGCTTCCTCCCCTTACTGGCAATAATTCAGATCAGCCCTGGCACAATTACTCTCCTATATGCAATAGACCTATCAGAACAATTACAAATTTGGGAATGTCTACATTGCTCTCAATTGTAATCTTTTGTTGAAAGTAGACTTGTTGGCTGGGCACAGTGGCTCATACTATAATCCTAGCTCTCTGGGAGGCCAACGCAGGGGTATTGCCTGAGCTCACAGGTTCAAGACCAACCCGAGCAAAAGTGTGACCCCATCTCTAAAAACAGTCGAATGTTGTGGTGGGTGCCTGCAGTCCCGGCTACTAGGGAGGGGGAGGCTGAGGCAAGAGAATCACTTGTGCCCAAGAGTTTGAGGTTGCTGTGAGCTGTGATGCTATAACACTCTACCCAGGTAGAGAAAGTGAGATTCTGTCTCAAAAAAAGAAAATAAAGGGTGGCATATGTGGTTCAGTGAGTAGGGCCCCAGCCCCATATACCAAGGGTGATGGGTTCGAATCCAGCCCTGGCCAAACTGCAACAAAAAATAGCTGGGCGTTGTGGCGGGCGCTACTTGGGAGGCTGAGGCAAGAGAATCACCTAAGCCCAAGGGCTGGAGGTTGCTGATGATGAGCTGTGATGAGCACAGCACTCTAACGAGACTGAGATTGTCTCTTAAAAAAAAAAAAGAAAAAGAAAATTTTAAAAATAGACAATAGACTTGTTGTCTTTAATCTTTGGCCTTCCCATGGTCAGGTACTTCTAGCCATGAGCTAGTTCACTGTTGCCTTAGTTCCTGGCCATGGAAAAGGAAATACTGCAGTGGCTGAGGATTCGGCTCTAGAACAGGGATCTAAACTGGGTCCAGGATGGGAAAAAACATATTCTTATTTTTACTAACCTTAAAATAAAATTTAGCATTTTGTGGCTTGGTGCCCATAGCACAGTGGTTATGGCAGGGGCCTCATATACCTATGTTGGTGGGTTCGAACCTGGCCCAGGTGAGCTAAACAATGACAACTGCAACAACAGAAAAAAGCCGGGCGTTGTGGTGGGCACCTGTGTTCCCACCTACTTGGGGGGTGGAGACAAGAGAATCACTTAAGCCCAAGAGTTTGAGGTTGCTGTGAGCTGTGACACCACAGCACTCTACCAAGGTTGACATAGTAAAAAAAAAAAAAAATAGCATTTTATTGAATTATGAATGTAGGCAAGAAACTCCAGTAGTTATAACAGCACCCATAATTCTCTCAACACCGTTGGTGGAGGGCAGGGGAAGATCACGGGAGAACCTTCCGAGCAAATGCCTGCCGCAGTTGGTTACTATATTTCTTTGTTTTCTTAATTTCTGGACTCTAGACATGTATATAAAAGAGTCATCTAATTCTTTTTTTAATATTTTTTTTTTTTTGAGACAGAGTCTCACTCTGTGCCCTAGGTAGAGTGCCGTGGCGTCATAGTGCACAGCAACCTCAAATTCCTGGGCTTCAACGATTCTCTTACCTCTGCCTCCCAAGTAGCTGGGACTACAGGCACCTGCCCTAACACCCAGCTAGTTTTTTTGTTTTTACTAGAGATGGGGGTCTTGCTCTTGCTCAGGCTGGTCTCGAACTCCCGAGCTGAAACAATCTATCCAAGTTGGCCTCCAGAGTGTTAGGATTATAGGCGTGAGCCACCACACCCAGCCTTGATTACTGTATTTCAGTAGAGTTGCTTTGCTTTGAAATTCTATATAATGTATGTTTTTCCTTTAAAAACATTATTCTGAGAAGGGTCTGAAGGCTTCACCTGCTGTACAAACCACAAGTAGGTAAGGAATCTGCCCCTACTCTAGAGCCAGACAGATACGGGTTCGAACTTTGCCTTGCCCGTCTGCCATGTGAGACCTTGAGCAATAACTTCACATTTCCAGACAATATTGTTCCAACAATAAGCTGGAGATAACAACAGTGTATGTTGCAAATTTGTTATAAAACTTAAGTAAGATCATCCGAGTAAAACATTAACATTCTGGCCAGGCATGGTGACTCATGACCATAATCCTAGCACTCTGGGAGGTGGAGGCAGGTGGACTGCCTGAGGTCAGGACTTGGAGACCAGCCTGAACAAGAGCAAGAGCGCAAGATCTCAGGTCCGTTAAAAATAGAAAACTGGTAGGCATGGTCCACAGCTACTGGAGGAGGTAGTCCCAGCTACTTGGGAGGCTGAGGCAAGAGGATCACTTGAGCCCGAGAGTTTGAGGTTGCTGTGAACTATGACACCACTGCACTTTACCCAGGGTGACAGAGTGAGATGCTGACTCAAAAAAAAAAAATTAACATTCTGCTCAGATTACATTAATAAAATGGTAATTATTATCAATATAGAAGATAACAGGCCTGACTTTCACACGTATGCATAGTTTTCTATTTCACACCATGACAGAGGCCTGGGGCTGGGTCCTATTCTTCCCCCTCTGTTGTGTACATTACATACCTTAAATAACCTATGTGATGAAGCCCAGTGTGTCTGCACCCACTCCCCCCAAAACACCGCACAAAATACCAAGTGTCATTGTATCCAGAAGTAGTAACACAAGTGACATTAGCATAAGAGCCAAACACCCAAAAATGTCCACAGGAGGAAACAGTAGGCCACCTATTGTGTGTGGACCACAGGTAAATAGTAGGAAATGAATTGAATTGGAAAAAGATTAAAACTCTACTTCCAGCCACCTGTTTCTGACCAGGTTTTCCTTCCCACCAAAGCATGCCAAAAGGAAGAGTCAGGGAAGGACAGCAGGGGCCACGCAACCATGTAGCCTGGGTGTGTGAATGGCTCCCGTTGGAGGCTATCCAGGAACCCAGTAACAATCCAGAGGCTACTAGAACCCAGAGATGTGGGAACCGCTAGAGGCCTCTCCTTGCCCCTGTGAGTCTGGGGAACAGGACGACAGCACCCTTCCATACCCCACCTGGGGTCCACACAAAGGGAGAAACGGCTGGTTTGACGTTGCTAGAAAAAGCCCCTCTCCCCGCTGCCCCCTCCCCCAACGCCCAGAGGAGGGTGTTACACAGGAGGGCGCAGCATGTGCTGGGACGGGGCCACAGACACACGGGCAGGTTAGTTTTGCTTTCTCAGAAACCACGAGGAAAGACCAAAGCCCGTCCCTGTCCGCACCCCCACCCTCCCTGCAGCCTCTCTCTCAGTCCCACGGGGTAGTTTTCCAGAACCAGAGAATGGGATATGAAGGACCTTAGTTAGCACCGTAACGAGCATCAATTAAAGTTCAGCAAAGGCACTGTGGGAGCGCTTGGTGTTATTTCTTACAACTGGATGTGCAATTACCTCAAGGTAAAAAGAAACCTTCTTTTAGTGGAAAAATAGAAACTGCTCAGAACCTGCTGTGAGGGAGAGAGAGAAAAAAAGATGTGCGGAACTGTAAAAAAGAAGGGAAAGAAAACCCTACCCCGAAAATCACCTTTTTATTTTTTCTTAGACACAGTTCCTCAATGAAGCCGTGCCTGCGTAGAGGACAGGCCACGTCTGGTGAAAGGTTGGGGAACAGAGAATGGCAGCTGTTCCTCCCTCCCCCTCCCCGGACCAATCTCACAGGATCCTTAAATTAGAGGTAAAGAGAGTAGCACACACAAGACCAGCCCGAGTTGTTGCCTCCAGACAAGGGGACAGGGCAGGGGACGAGGAGAGACAAGGAGGACGGGTCCTTTCCATTAGTTCAAGTCATACTAACGCAAACAATGGTGTTACTTCTGGGTGAAGTATCTGAGAAGATACATTCTTTTATGAGAAATCCTTCTAAATTTCACATCACATGTACATATTACCTAACCCAAAATAGAGCTCCCCATTATCTTCCATATCCTTTGATGGCCTGCCTCAGACAAGGCCTTCTCAGTGAAGCCTGTCCATTCTCCCAGCTGGAATTCACCATTACAGCAATGGTAGCTCTCAGCCCTGCCTGCCAGTAGAAAAAGGTGGGGGTTTCTGTTAAAAAAAAGCCTGAGTTCAGTCCCCTCCTCGGACCAGCTGAATGAGAACCTTGGCAGGCAGGGGTCAGACGGGAGTTATTTAAAACAGCCTCAGGCCATATTCACCTGCACTCAGGCTGAGAGCTTTTGCCCCCCGCACAGAGCCCAGATTTAAGCACTTGCCCTAAATGTAAACTGAACCATTGATTGAAAAAATGCGAACACTTTCATGCCTTTTATCTCATTTTATCTCCATAACAACCCCGTGTGTAAAAGGAAATGAGTTGAGCTGCGACAAGTTACCCAGGGTCTCTTTGAGATCTTGGGTTCTACACTCTGTGTTTGACACCCCCCACACACAGAGATAAAAGCCAAATTTTGCACCCCCAACCCAGAGTTAGCCCAGCCTCTAACCACAAAGTAAAAATGAGTCGCCCAGCAGGGCACCAGGAGGACTCTTGGTCTCTTTTAGAGCTCTGTGGGGTGGTTAGACTTCCTCAGAGGTTTCCTGGATTCTGGGTAACAATTTGTCTTTTTGTGTTTCTAGTCTACCCCTATCAAAATCCCTCAGTTGCAGCCAGGTGTTGTGATGGGTGCTTGTAGTCCCAGCTACTGGGGGGGGGGGCGGGGGGTGCTGAGGCAAGGGGATCACTTGAGCCCAAGAGTCTGAGGTTGCCGTGAGCTGTGACGACACCAGGGCACTAGACTGAGGATGACAAAGTAAGACTCTGTCTCAAAAAACACAACAAAACAAACCCCAGTCCCCTCAGTTGCATATTAAAAATGCAGCCCCCAAGGCGCAGAT
Source organism: Galagoides demidoff (assembly GCA_963574575.1). Classification (NCBI taxonomy): domain Eukaryota; kingdom Metazoa; phylum Chordata; class Mammalia; order Primates; family Galagidae; genus Galagoides; species Galagoides demidoff. The sequence continues at coordinate 5,321 of CAUYQV010028636.1, read as the reverse complement.
TTATAGAATCAGGACCCCCGAAGGGTAGCATTCAAGGATAGTGCATGAGTTAAAATATGCATAGCATACAACTCACCATCTTGGCCCTTACTTTGTTGAGGTTTTAGCAACTAACAATATTTTCTTACAGTTCTAGAGGCTGGAGTGTCAACATGGTCAGATGGGATCCTCTTCCTGGCTGGCAGGGGGCCATCACCTCGAGGTGAACTCACAAGGCCTATTTGGCCTTTCCAGAAGATGGGCAGGTCCTGGAGAGTGGATTATTGTATATTGTAACCTTAATCAGGTGGCACCTTCCACTGTAACTGCTGCACCTCACAGGCAGATTGATAGTGGAGGCTTTTTCTCGGTGATGTGCACCTGACCCTGACAGGGCATGGCAGGCCTGCGAGCGAGCTGACCAGTGACTGGGGTTCTGATGAGGTCTAGGTACAAGGTACCTTTGGGGAGTAAGGAGGACCAGTGAGGGCCCGAGTGGCCCCACATCAGGACCTTCCCACTGCACCCAGGCTCAGAGTGGGCCACGCCTGCCTGAGATGCATCCCCGCCATCTTCAGCGAGAGCTCAGTGGCTTTAGGCACACTCTCACTGGCGGGTCACCATCGCCACCAGCCGTCTCCAGACCTTTTTCATCTTTCCAAATTAAGACTCTGTACCCATCAAACACCACGCATCAACAGTCCTGGAAAATGTTTTTCTTACTGGTTTAACAACAGTCAGAATCCATTTTTCTTTCACAGACCTAACCATTGGGGTATGCTGCCCCAAGCAGAGGGCTGGAGGTACGGGGAGTCACAGGTGTGAGGAAGGCCAGCAGGAGCCGGGATGAGGTGAGATGGGCTGGGATGGAACATCTCCTCTAGCCTGCATGCCTGTGCGCCAGCTGTCACAGGAACAACCCACCGCTTGTCCCCACATTACGGACCACCGATCAGTGTAAGATAGGATTTTATTAGACAGCAAAGAATACAGGAGTAAAAAGAGCTTCTGGCAAAGGGGAAGAGCCCAGTCTGAAGTCTCTGGGCCCTTTGTCTAGGGGCATGTAGTGTCTGGAGAATTACATTTAGGCTGGGATTTGGTAGGTGGAGAAATACCCGTTCAAAGGTGAATGCAGTCCCTCCCCTGGGGCAAGGCTCTTAGTTAGGTCTTTGCAGTTTTTGTCTCCAGGAAGGGACTGGGGTGTGTGCTCCCTAGTCAAGGTGGAACCACCCAAAAAACAGTCTCAGGCTGCTTCGTGCATTATCTGGGGCTGTATCTCAGTACAGCCCAGAGGGTGTGGCCTGGAAAAGGCAGCCGGTTTGTGTCTGGAAATGGGGGTCTGATTTCTGAGCTCACCTGGCCAAGAGAACGGGGGAGTCCCTGTCCAGTCTGAGTAGGGGAGTCCTGTATCACCCACACCGCATCCCCCCAAGCTGCTACACACCTTTAACCACCCCATTCCGAGGTAGCCACCTGCAGGAGGTCTCCTTCCCTTCCCTGGAAGTGTTTGCAACTCCTCTCTCTGAGCACCAGCTTCCCTCATAGCACCTGTGTTAGGAAACTGCTTTGCAGTTCCCAAGCTTGTTTCCATTAATCGACTGTGTACCCCTCCGAGGCAGGGCCATGACACATTCACCTCTAAAGACAAGACATTCCATCCAGGTGCAATGGCTCACACCTGTAATCCCAGCACTTTGGGAGGCCGAGGTGGGAGGATTGCTTGAGGCCAGGAATTTAAGACCAACCTAAGCAACCTAGTAAGACCTCTGTCTGTACAAAAAAGAACAAAATTAGTCAGGCATATTGGTGCTCACCTGTGGTCCCAGCTACTCTGGACGCCGAGGCCCGAGGAACCCTGGAGTTTGAGGCTGCTGTGAGCTTTGATTGTGCCAATGCATTCTAGCCTGGAAGACTGAGCAAGACCTAGTGACATCATAGCCATCCTAACATCATAACATAATACATTATTCAAGTATCTGTGGCGAGGCTGGTGTAAACCCACTTCACTGCCAGTTGTATAAAAATATAGCTCATATAGTTCTGTACATTATGTAATACTTGATGATCAATGACTATGCTGATGTACACATCACTATGCTTTTTATCCTTATTTCAGACCATAATTCTTCTGCTTATTGCTCCAAAGACCTTCCAGTAGAACAAAATGTGGAAGTGGAGACGGTGATACTGACAATTCTAGTCTTGTGCAGGTCTAGACTAAGGTGTGTGCTTGTGTCTTAGTTTTGGGCTTTTTGGTTTTTATTTATTTTTTTCTTTTTGAGACATAGTCTCACTATGTTGCCCTTAGTAGAGTGCCGTGACATCACAGCTCACAGCAACCTCAAACTCTTGGGTTTAAGTGATTCTCTTGCCTCAGCCTCTACAGGCACCCGCCACAACACTGGCTCTATTTTTTTTGTTGCAGTTGTTATTGCTGTTTTAGCTGGCCTGGGCGGGGTTCGAACCTGCCAACTTTAGTGTACGTGGCTGACACTGTAACCACTGTGCTATAAGTGCCAAGCCTGTGTTTTAGTTTTTAACAGGAAAATGTAGAAAGTAAAAGAAGAAATGAACTTTTAAAATATAAAAATATCTTAAAGAATAAGAATAGAATGAAATTATTTTTGTATAGCTGTATAATGGGCTTGTGTTTTTGTTTTTTTTTTTTTGAGACGGAGCCTCAAGCTGTCCCCCTGGGTAGAGTGCCATGGCATCACAGCTCATAGCAACCTCCAACTCCTGGGCTCAAGCGAGTCTCCGGGCTCAAGCGAGTCTCCTGCCTCCGACTCCCAAGTAGCTGGGACCACAGGCGCCCGCCACAACGCCCAGCCATTTTTTGGTTGCAGCCATCATTGTTGTTTGGCGGGCCAGGGCTGGGGATTTGAACCCGCTACCTTAGGTGTACGTGGCTGGCGCCTTAAACCAATTGAGCCACAGGCACCGAGCCGGCTTGTGTTTTAAGCTAAATGTTATAAGAAAGGAATCCAAATGTTTAAAAGTTTACAAAGTAAAAAAAGTGTTACAGTTAGTACAGGTTAATTAATGAAGACAAGAAAAATATTTTTCCATAAATTTAGTGTAGCCTAAGTGTGCAGTGTTACGAAGTCTATAGTAGTGGGCTGTAATGTCCCAGGCCTTCACGGTCACTCACTGACTCACCCAGAGCAACTTCCCGTCCTGCAAGCTCCATTCATGAGACGTGCCCTATACAGGTGCACATATTTTATATTTACTTATTTGTTTTTGAGACAGAATCTCAATCTACCACCTGGGGCTGGAGAGCGGCCAGTACTCAGTGATGTAATCATAGCTCACTACAACCTCAAATTCCTGGGCTCAAGTGATATTCCTGCCTCGGCCTTCCCAGAAACAGGACTACCAGTGCAGGTCACAATGCCTGGCTAATTTTACCCTTTTTTTTTTGTAGAGATAGGATCTCTATTTTACTCAGGCTGGTCTTGAACCCCTGACCCCAAGAGATCCTCCCTACTTGGACTCCCAGAGTGCTAAGATTATAAATGTGAGCCACTGTGCCCAGCCCATTTTTTATCCTTTATATTGTATTTTTAATGTACCTTTTCTATGTTTAGACACACAAATGCCACGGTGTTCCAGGTACCTACAGTACACAGAACAGTAACACGCTGCCCGGGCATGTGGCCTCAGAGCAATAATGTGCCCTCTGGCCTAGGTGTATAGTAGGCTGGACCATCTAGGTTTGGGTATGTACACTCAGTGATACTGGCGCAATGACAAAATCGCCTAATGGTGCATTTTTCAGGATGTGTCCCTGTCATTAAGCAATGCCTGACTGTACTATCAATCATTACCCTCCAATCCAAACTTTCCAACCACCCTTCTCACCAAAAGAAAAAGCTACAGTCTTTACAATGGCCTGTGAAACCCTGCCTGACCTGCCCAGTTATCTCTGCCTTCTCTTTAGAATTTCTTGAACTCAAGCCACCCTGACCTGTTTGATCTTCCTTGAAAGTATCAGGCATGCTCCCACCTCAGCACTCTGCCTGGAGAGTTCTTCCTCAGGCGCCTGCCTGGCTCACTCCATAATTTCACCAGATTTCTGCTTAAATGTACCTTCCCGGATCACCCTATCAAAAATTGCAGGCCTGGTGCAGTGGTTCATGCCAGTAATACCAGCACTCTGGGAAGTTGAGTCAGGAAGGTCCCTTTAGCTCGGGAGTTCAAGACCAGCCTGAGCAAGAGTGAGACCCCCCCCCATCTCTACTAAAAATAGACATTAGCTGGGTGTGGTTGTGGGTGCCTGTGGTCCTAGCTATCTGGAGGCTGAGACAAGAGGATCCCCTGAACCCAAGAATTTGAGGTATCTGTGAGCTAGGCTGATGTCACGGCATTCTACCCAGGCCGACAGAGTGAGACTCTGTTTCAAATAAAAAAATTGCAGTTTTGTCTCCATCTTTTCTGTTACCATGTAAAATGTCATAGACTTTACTTAGTTTTTGTATCTGTTTCCCTCACTTAAGTCTCATAAGGGCAGGGATTTTTGCCTGTTTCTTTTTCTTCTGTAACCCCAGCATCTACAGCAGCATGTGGCACAGACTAGGTGCTCAGTAAGGGTTTGTTCGCTGTATCGATAATGTAATAAGTAAATGAGTAGAGACTGACCCTCTAACATTTCTGGCTTTATTAAATGTTATTTCCAATTGTGGTGACTATGATTTCTGTATTATCATGCATGCAATTAATCGATGAAACCAAACGATATGAAACATTCTGCTGGAGACAGACACACAGTGACATAGGAAACGGAGCAGTTCCTCGTCTCCAAGGAGCTGTAGTTGACCATAGACGGCGTATCTGAAACTGAGTCCCTTCCACAAAGTCCAGAAAACATACTGCTGAGACTTTACTGTGGCACAGTGAGCCACTGAGCATACTGACTCTGACGACATCCAGTGAAGATGGTTAAAATTAACGCTAATGGGCTCGGTGCCCGTAGCACAGGGGTTATGGCACCAGCCACATGCACTGAAGCTGGCAGGTTCGAACCCAGCCCGGGCCAGCTAATCAACAACAATGACAACTGCAATAAGAAAATAGGTGGGTGTTGTGGCAGGTCCTGTAGTCCCAGCTACTTGGGAGGCTGAGGCAAGAAAATTGCTTGACTTTGAGGTTGCTATGAGCTGTGATGCCACTGCTGAGGGCAACATAGTGAGACTCTGTCTCAAAAAAAAAAAATGTAATGCTAACGAACCACTAAGTACTCCACGCACATAGCTGAAGAAACTTGTTCTCTTGTTTTAGGGAAGAAGTGGGTTCCTTCCTCTGTTACCGTTAACTTTTGCAATTTTGTCTTGAACATTTTC
>CAUYQV010028633.1:0-21926 GCA_963574575.1 Galagoides demidoff | reverse complement strand
CTCCGCCTCCCAAGTAGCTGCCACAGGTGCCTGCCACAACGCCCGGCCATTTTTTGGTTGCAGCCATCATTGTTGTCTGGCAGGCCCGGGCTGGGGATTCGAACCCGCCACCTTAGGTGTACGTGGCTGGCGCCTTAGCCGCTTGAGCCACAGGCGCCGAGCCAGCATCCTTTTCTAATTAGAATACTTAACAATATAGGCATAGGTGGCAAATTTCTTAATTTGATTGAAGCCATCTATGACAAACCCATAGTTGATATTATACTGAATGGAGTAAAATTGAAAGCTTTTCCAGTTAGAACTGGAACCAGACAAGGTTGTCCTATATCACCACTACTATACGACACAGAGCTGGATACAGCTGTATGCATTGCCAATACAATCAGGCAAGAGAAGGAAATAAAGGGCATCCAAATGGGTGCAGAGGAGGCTAAACTCTCGCTCTTTGCTGATACCATCTTATACTTAGAGAACTCCCAAAGACTCAACCACAAGACTCCTGGAAGTGATCAAAAAATACAGCAATGTATCAGGACATAAAATCAATGTCCACAAATCAGTAGCCTTTGTATATGCTAATAACAGCCAAGATGAAAAGCTAATCAAGGACACAATTCCCTTCACAGTAGCTTCAGAAATAATGAAATAATTAGGAATATACATAACAAAAGAGATAAAGGACCTCTACAAAGAAAATTATGAAACCCAGGTGGCACCTGGGCTCAGTGGGTAGGGCACCAGCCCCATATACTGAGGGTGGTGGGTTCAAACCTGGCCCAGCCCTGGCTAAACTGCAACAAAAAATAGCCAGTCTTTGTGGCAGGCACCTATAGTCCCAGCTACTTGGGAAGTTGAGGTAAGAGAATTGCCTAAGCCCAAGAGCTGGAGGTTGCTGTGAGCTGTGATTCCATGGCACTCTACGAAGGGTGACAAAATGAAACTCCATCTCAAAAAAAAAAAAAAAAGAAAATTGCAAAACCCAAAGAAAAGAAATAGCAGAAGGTATTAACAAAGGGAAGAACTTACCATGCTCATGGCTGGGAAGAATCAACATTGTCAAAATGTCCATACTACCCAAAGCAATCTACAGATTCACTGCAATCCCCATTAAAATACCATCATCATACTTTCAAGATTTGGAAAAAATAATTCTTCATTTTGTATGGAACCAGAAGTAACCGCACATTGTCAAGGCAATTCTTAGTAATAAAAAAAAAAAAACAGCTAGGTGGGTGGCACCTGTGGCTCAGAGGAGGAAGGCACTAACCCCATATGCTGGAGGTGGCAGGTTCAAACCCAGCCCCAGCCAAAAACTGCAAAAAAAAAAAAAAAAGCCAGGGGTATCAGCCTATCAGATTTTTGGCTATACTATAAGGTCATAGTGATCAAAACAGCATGCTATTGGCACAAAACTAGAGGCACTGACATCTGGAATGGAATAGAAAACCATGAGATGAAACTAACATCTTACAGTCACCTGATCTTTGATAAACCAAACAAGAACATACACTGGAGAAAAGAATCCCTATTCAGTGAATGATATTGGAAGAACTGGATAACCACATGTAAAAGACTGAAACTGGACCCGCACCTCTCACCACCTATAAAAATTGATTCAAGAAAGACAAAAGATTCAAATCTAAGGCATGAAACAATAAAAATCCTTGAAGAAAGTGTGGGGAAAACACTTAAAGATATAAGTCTGGGGAAAGATTTTATGAAGACGACTTCCATGACAATTGCAACAACAACAAAAATAAACAGATAGAACTTAATTAAACTGAAAAGCTTCTGTACAAGGTACAGGTAACAACAACCAAAGCAAATAGACAACCTTCAGAATGGAAAAAGATATTTTCAAGTTATGAATTGGACAAAAACCTGACAACTAGGATCTATAGAGAACTCAAATTAAGCAACAAAAAAAGACCCAACAGTCCCATATATCACTGGGCAAGAGACATGAACAGAACTTCTCTAAAGAAGACAGACAAATGGCTAACAAACATATGAAAAAAATGCTTATCCCTAATCATCAGAGAAATGCAAATCAAAACTACCCTGAGATATCTCCAAACCCCAGTGAGAATGCCCCACATTACAAAGTCTCAAAGCTGCAGATGCTGGTGTGGATGTGGAGACAAGGGAACACTTTTACACTGCTGGTGGTACTGCACACTAGTACAACCTTTTTGAAAGGAAGCATGGAGAATTCTCAGAACTCAAATTAGACCACCCATTTGATCCAGCAATCCCATCTCTAGGCATCTACCCAAAAGAAAAAAAATCTTTTTATCATAAGGACATTTGCACTAGACTGTTTATTGCAGCTCAATTATGATCGCCAAAATGTGGAAACAACCTAAATGCCCACCAACCCAGGAATGGATTTTTTTTTTTTAGACAGGAGCCTCAAGCTGTCCCCCTAGGTAGAGTGCCATGGCATCACAGCTCACAGCAACCTCCAATTCCTCGGGACAAGCGAGTCTTCTGCCTCAGCCTCCCAAGTAGCTGGGACCACAGGTGACCGCCACAACGCCCGGCTATTTTTTGGTTGCAGCCATCATTGTTGTTTGGCGGGCCCGGGCTGGATTCGAACCCACCACCTTGGGTGTACATGGCTGGTGCCTTAGCCTCTTGAGCCACAGGCACCAAGCCCCAGGAATGGATTAACAAACTGTGGTATATGTATACCATGGAATACTATTCAGCCACTTAAAAAGATGGAGTCTTACATCTTTTATATTAGCCTGGATGGAGGTTGAACAATTGTTCTTAGTAAAGCATTACAAGAATGGAGACATAAGAATTCAACGTACTCAATTCTAACATTAAGGCAGTAGATGAACTAATACAAGGTGGGGGTAGGAGAATGAGCAAGTGAGGAGATGGGAGGTGGGTGGGGGGGGTCACCATATATGGCACACCTCTTGGGGGGTGGGACACAATTATAAGAGGGACTTTATCTAACAACTGCAATCAGTGTAACCTAATTCTTGCATCCTCAATGAATCCCAAACAATAAAAGAAAAGAAATTTCTCATTTTATTGATGTTTTTTATCAGTCTTTTTAAAGACGTTTATTTGGGGTTTTTTAAAAATTGTTTTTATTAATCATTTATATTGTTTTTGCTGTTCTTGATCTTGCTTCCTATTTCACTGATTTCTGTGCCTACCTTTACTATTTCCTTTTTTCTTTGGATTTTTTCTGTTGCTTTTGTTCTCTAGATTTAAATACACATTTCCTTTGTTTGCATTTGTTTTATGATAAATGTATCTAAAGCTACAAATTTTCCTCTTGCGATGCTTTAGCTGCACTACATTCAATTCTAGGTAATTTATAATTTCCCTTAAGATTATCTCTTTAATCCAAGGGCTAAACAAACAAGTAGTATGTTTTTATTTTTCAGACATATAGAATATTTTGGCTATTCTTTTTGTCTCTTGCCATCTACTGTCCCTCTTAACTAATATCATGTTGACATTATCTGGATTTTAGTTTCAGATTGTGATATATATTCATCTTTATTTAAGCATCAATAAAGTTTAGTAAGTTCTTCTACAATCTTATTTTTCTTACCCTATATCTGCCTCTTAGATTCACTTTTTAAAAATTGCTGGAATACATTTTGCATAGAGAATTTATGGCTGAAAATAACTTTATTTTGTGCCTACATTTTAATTAATATTTAAGTCAAACATGGAGGCTCATGCCTATAATTCCAGCACTTTGGGAGGCCAAGGCAAAAGGATCACTTGAAGCCAGGAGTTCAAGACTAGCCTGGGCAGCATAGCAAGACCACATTTCTGCAAAAAAATAAAAAATTAGCAGAGTGTGGTGTTGTGCACCTGTAGTCCCAGCCACTACGGAGGCTGAGCAGGAGGATCACTTCAGCTCAGAAATTCAAGGTTATAATAAGATATGATTGGGCCAGTACACTCCAGCCTAGGAGATACAGTGAGATCCTGTCTCTTAAAGTAAATAAACAGATAAATAAATATTTAACTGTACATAAAATTCCAGATTCAAAGTTTTTTTCTCAACACAGCTTCAACATATCACTTGATTGTTATTCCAGTAACACTTTAATTCTTCTTAGTTGTAGGTGACCTGTTTTTTGTCTATAGACGTTTTCCCTCCTTGTTTTTGATGCTCTTAAATTTCATTCTAATACCAGCAACAAGTAGAATGTGAAATTAAGCATACAATAGCACTTACATTGGCATTCCAAAAAAAGAAAGAATTTAAGAAATGTTTTTAGAGATAGTCTTACTATTCTGCCCAGGCTGGCTTTGAACTCCTGGCCTCAAGCAATCCTCCCAGCTCTGCCTCCCAAAACTAACTATACACAAACACACACACAAGGAAAACTATAAAATAGATGAAGGAAATCAAAGAACTAAATGGAGAGATATTCTGTGTTTATGAATAGGAAGACTCAACATTGTCAAGTTGTCAGTTCTTCCCAGCTTGATTTATAGATTCAGTATTGATTTTTGATTCTCAATCAAAATCCAAGTAAGTTATTTGTGGATCCTGACAAAGTGATTTGAAAGTTTATATGACAAGGGAAAAGACCCAGAATAGACAACATAATATCGAAGGAGAAAAAGTCAGAGGACTGGCCCTACCTGACTCCAAGTCTAACTACAAAGTACAGTAATTAAGACAGTGTTGTATTGGCAAAAGAACAGACACATAGATCGATGGAACAGAATAGAGAGCCAGAAATAGATCCACACTATAGTTAACTGATCTTTGACAAAGGAAGGCAGTGTGTACAATGGAGTCAAAGGCAATACAATAGGGAAAAGTTAGTCTTTTCAACAAATGGTGCTGGAACAACTGAACATCTTCATGAAAAAAAAATCTAGACACAGACTTTCACAGAACTAACTCAGAATGGATCAAAGACATAAATGTAAAACACAAAACTATAAAACTCCCAGAAGATAGCACAGGAGAAAACCAAGACGATCTTGGGTTTGGTGATGACTTGTCAGATACAACACTAAAGACACAATTCGTGAAAAGAAATCATTGATAAACCAGACTTAATTAAAATTTAAAACTTCTGCTGTGCAAAAGACACTATGAAGAGGAGAAGATAAGCCACAAACTGGGAGGAAATATTTGCAAAAGACATATCTGATAAAGGACCGTTAATCCAGAGTATAAAAGAACTCAAAAAATGGACAATTAAGGAAATGAACAACCCGATTAAAAAAATAGGCAAAAGATCTAAATGGACACCTCACCAAAGAAGAAACATAGATGGCAAAGAAGCATGTTAAAAAATGCATGCCGGGTGAGGTGGCCTGTGCCTGTAGTCCCAGCTACTTGGGAGGCAGAAGTGGGAGGATTGCTTAACATCAGGAGTTCAAGGCCAGCCTGTGCAGAATGGTAAGACTCTATCTCTAAAAACATTTCTTAAATATTTAAAAAAATAGATGTCGGGAGGGACTCTACCTACCAAATGCAATCAGTGAAACCTGGTTTCTTGTATCCTCAATGAATCTCCAATAATAAATTTAAAAAAATAGATGTTGGGATAAAAGAAGAAAATTAAAGATGCTCAACATCCTATGTCTTGAGGAAGCTGCAAATTACAACAACAACGAGATATCATTGTACATCTATTAAAATGGCCAAAACCAAAACACGATACGGCCAAATGCCAGTGAAAATTCAGAGTAACAAGAACAACCATCCACTGTTGGAGGGAATGCAAAATGGTACAGCCACTTTGGAAGACAGTTTGGCAGTTTCTTACAAATTAAACAGACTCTTACCATATGATCCAGCAATCTCACTCCTTGGTATTTACCCAAGGGAGCTGAAAACTTATGTCCACACAAAAACCTGCACACATGTGTTTACAGCAGCTTTATCTAGAACTGTCAAAACTTGGAAGCAACCAAGATATCCTTCAGGAAGTGAATGGATGAACTAACTATGGTACGTACATCCTGACAGTGGAATGACCCATGGAAAGACATGGAATGACCTTAAATACATATGAAGGTTATTAACCTTAATACCTGTTAATACAATCTGAATGGGCTACGGCCTATAGGACTCCAGCAATATGGCGTTCTTGAAAAAGTAAAACCATGAAGTCAGCAAAAACATCAGTGGTTGCCAAGGGCTAGGGAAGAGGAAGGAATGAACAGGCAGAACACAGAGGATTTTTAAGGTGGTGAAATTACCCTGTGTGGTACTACAATGGTGGACACATGTTCATTATACGTGTGACCAAACCCATAGAATGTACAACACCAAAAGTTGTACAGAAGTTGAACCCTAATGGGAACTGTGGATCTGGGGTGATAATTATGTGTCATTGGGGGGGTTCATCCATTATAACAAATGTACCACTCTGGTGAGGGATGTTGATAGTGGGGGCAGCTGAGAGGGCGAGAAGGGGCACAGGAACTCTCTCCTTTCTGCCCACTTTTCCTATGAATCTAAAATTGCTCTAAAAAATAAAATCTATTAAAACTTTTCTTTAAATTTTACTCTAATGTGTCTCTGCATGAGATCTTTTTTTATACATGAGATTTTTTTTTTCCTCTATCTTGTTCAGCTTGCTCTTAACCCTTTCATTCTGAGGACTTACATATTTCTTTAATTCTGGAACACTTTACGTCTCGATTTCTTGAACTATTTTTTTCCCACCTATTACTCTTTCATCTCCTCCAGGGATTCATCATAGACACATACAAGTAGTTAGTAGGACACTCTTGACCCCACCCTCATGACCTCATCTGACCCTACTTACCTGCCAAAGGCCTCCAAATACCATCACGTTGTATGTTGGGACTTCAACATATGAATTGGGGGAGGGGCACAAATTCAATATATGAATTGGGGGAGGGGCACAGTCCACAGCTGTGCTCCCCCCTCCCTACTCCTATGTGCTGAGCCTCTGCCCTCTGCTCCTCAGATTCAAGTGAGACGTCCACCTTGAATCTGACCTGCCCCATACCAAGAAAGCATCTTCTCTTCTCCACCTAAATTCAACAAGGAACCTCCACCCAGCTCTCATCTCCTGCTCCCTCAGCTGGGAAAACAAGGCTCACTCCCCTGGTGTTTGGGGAGGCCTCGCCTGCCCCTCACCTCCCTCTGAACAGAGCCATAATCCGCAGTCCACAGCAGTGGAGCGGCAGGGCCCCCTTCGTTGCTATCAATTTTCCAGCAGAGCTTATCTGCACCTTCACACCGTATTCTCTTGTCAGAGGAGCCGGGGGCTGCGTGTGACAACCAGGTTAAATAAATGCTGCCTCCTTCCCGGTTCCCCCATTCCCTATCCTGTTCCTGAGGACAGCTGAGTATCTCCCTGGTTTCCAACGATGTTGGTGTATTGTCACCTGTCCTTATTTGATTAGTGTCTTATTCAAAGTACCTGGGGCCATCTCTCTGCAGAAAGAGCAAGAAAGAGAACAGGCCTCCCTCCTTCCTCTCTGCTGCCTGAGCTGCTGGAAGAAAAGTAGGGGAGGCTGGACCCAGGAGAGCAGGATGGGGGAGACCCAGCAGCATGGGGTCGGGGGAGAGGAGAGGGAGCCAGGGAGGCCAGGGACTTCAAGGCTGCAAGGCTGGGACCAATGCCCTGGGTACGTTGATTCAGAAGCTCTCTCTGGACATCTTCGTATCTACCTTCCATCTGCCATCACAGCCCAGGGGGCCTCACTAAGCTCCCGTGGTAGGAAGAACAAGAGGGGGCTTCGTTTTTTTCCCCCATAAAGGAGAACACATGTATCCCAACAGCACTCGTGGTGAATGCTGGTGGGGTGAGGTCCTGGACTCTGACCACCCCCACCCCCAGGGACTTCTGCAGCCTCCATGAATGTGGAAGGGAAACACCAGGCCAAAGAGCCACCTAGCGAATAGACCCTGGAAGGCACGTGGCACTTTCCAAGCAAGACCCTCCACAGCTGGAAGAGCAGCTCAGCATTCCCCACCGTCTCCCATGGGGGCACTGGCAGCATCTTATCATCTTATTTCATTTTCTCCACAGTCCTTTGAGATACTTTAGCATCATTTTCTAGAGAAGAAGCTGAAGTTCAGGGGTCCAAATGACTTTCTCAAGGTAACACGATCAGCAAGTGGTAGGGCCAGGACTCAACCTGGATCTTCCGACAGCAACTCCCATACTCAGTCCTTGTAACCTAAAAGTCTGGCCGGCAAAGCGGTGCCAGCTTCTTCCCTCTCAAGGTCCTACAAGAGCAAAACAATCGGGAAGGAGAAGGGAGATGCAGCCTCTCAAACAGGTGTTCTCTGGTGCTTTTGTTTTCTTTGGAGGCTAGTCATGATCTGTGCTGGCTAAGGGAGACACGAGTCCCTGTGAACAATAGCTGTAGCACACATTATCGTCACGTACACTCACCAGAAACTGACACCCACACCCGTCTGCTCGAGCGCACATGCCTACCTTTCTCACCCGCTCCTGCCCGCATCCCCTGGGAATCCATTCAAACCTACTCAACAGAGCAGGGAGGAGGGGAAGATAAACCCACATCAACAGGGTGTTTCTAGTCCTCTCTCTCCTTGTGAAAATAAAAGCAGAACAGTGCAAAGCCTCATCCAATATTCATTGGGAATCATCCTGACATGATCCCAGGAAAATAAGTCTTTTTCAAGTCCATGGTTCCAGTGCAGCCTCTCCCATGACTGGGCGCAGGCAGAGCAGGCTGCGTGAGGGGCTCCCGGGCTGGTGGGAAGGCTTAATTATGATTCATGGAGCTGCATTGTGGAGATGGTTTAAAGGCACTTAATTAGTGTAGGAATACACAGCCATAATTGTCCTGAAATATGGCCTAATTAACCTATGGAAAAGCCAGGACCACTGCTCCAGAATTCCAGAGACATTCATAGTCTATTAACATACCGAGTCTGCTCCCCGGCACAGCTCTGGGGGGACACATGGCTGGGGGGCAGAGAGAGGAGAACAGGGTTTGCCCTGGAAGGTGATACTGTTTAAGAGGAAATCTGTGAAGTGGGCAGAGAAAGGGGAAGGGGCACTTATTTACTGAGACCAAGCAGTATTTTAGTCCATTTCTTACTTAATTCTCAAAACAACCCTTCAAGATAGAGATGAAAGCTTAGAGAAGTTCATTAACTAACCCAAGGTCACACAGCCAGGAAATAGCCAAACTGGAATTCATCCTCTAGTAAGACTGTTCCAGAAGCCATTCTCTTCTCTTTCTTCTGCACTGCCTTGGGCAGGCATAGAAGGCAAGGACATGGGCCACAGAGGAAGCCCTTTCAACCCTAGGAAGGCGTCTATTCCTCTGACATTTTAGAAAATGCAGTCATTCAAGCTTCCTGAAGGCAAGTTCAAACTGTCAAATATGTCATGCAAGTTATGCTTTTAGTTAGACATTGTACAGCTCTGGGAATTCTCATGCACACCAGCTTCAATGGGAATTGTGACCCCTAGAGGCCACAGTTATGGCCTGCATGACTATTCCCAGCAAGTGAGACTGCCCTACGTGACCCCTGAATTTTCCTTCCCACCCCCAGCCCTGGCTCTGAACCCAGACACTGGCCCAGAGCAAGAGAAGCCACACCTGAGATAATCTTTAATGATGCAGGATTTGAACCCAGGGCTCTTCCGGGGCTATTCTACCACCCAGGGACACTTAGATGCCAGGACACAAGTTCAAAGCCCTCCAGGGGGAGCTGGAGAGCCAGGCGTGAGCTTCAGAGCCTGTCTGGCCAACAGGTTGAAGAATATTCCAACAACGTCCTCATTCTTCCCTGATCAAAGGAGCCAGGATTGAACCTGCTGTAATCATCTGTCGGGGAGTTTGCTTAAAATTCCCCTAATTATGGGAGAGCAGAAAATTGCTACGCCTCAGACTGAATAGAGAAATCGAAGGCGCCCTGCTCCCAGCTGCCTGGGAGAGACAAACCAGCATGGGAACAGAAAGGCTGGGAGCGGTGAGGGGGCCAGCTGAGGATGGCAGCAACGGGCGGGGGCAGGGAGTGATGTTCTCGGTCTATGCCAAGGAGAGGGAGGGGAAGGCAAGGAGCCAGCTGCAACAGGGGCTGTAGTGGCTGGTTCAGGTGAGGCACACCACCTCCCCTGCAGAGAAAAGGGCACAGGGGTGAGGAAGACGGGCACATGGGAAGAAATACCCAGAAATGCACCTTTGCATGGCTGGTGCTGGCTCTTTGGAGGGACTTTAGGACCCATAACTCTGGCTTTTCCTGCCGGGAGGGGCAAGGGAAAGAACAGGGGCAAAGGTCAGAGTGCAAGCTGGCAGGCAGGGCTCTTCTGGGGCTCAGCCCTGTCCCAAGCACATTGAAGGATCTAGAAGGAAGAGAAGGGTAAGGATTCCTGCTTGCAGGGGTCTCAGTCTGAAGGGGAAAACTGAACTTCTTCAGTTTTACACACCACTGCTCAGCACACGGTGGTCCTGAGTTAGAGGAAGGTGGGGCAGTGTGCTGAGCTGGGTGGACCACTGGGGAGGTTTGCTGTGTAGGAGAAGGATGGGGTGGAAGAGGAAGGGACAGAAGAAGGGAAGGGGAACAGTTTGATGGAACTCTGCAAAGTACAGAGGGATTATGGCAATTGTTTATTTAGATAAGGGAAGCAAGGCCCAGGGAGGTGAAGTTACTTGTCTAAAGTCACACAGCTCATCAGTAGCTGAGTTGAGGTTCAGACTCAGGTTTTGGATTCCTAGTCTGGTGCACTACACTAGCCCGGAGGTAGGGAGTGGTGGCAAGGGGCTGGCCAGAAGAAGGAACGCTGAAAGGAAGGTAGAGGACTCAGGCTTAAAGACCCTGCTGCACCAGTGTCATCTTCATGACAAATTCACATTGATCATAAGAGGCGAGCACATCTAAAGGGTCTCACCTCTGCTAGCCCTGCCCTAGTCACAAGCTCTGGGCCTCCACCCCAACAGCTGCCCTGCAGAAGGGAAATATGCCTGGTGCTCCTTGATTCCTTCACCTGCTCCCAAGGGCCTTCTCAGTTCCACAAGCAAGTCCCCACCACGTGACCAGCTTTGGTTCCCTGGGGACCGACCCTGGCTATGCTATTGTGTTTGTCCCATTTATAAGACGGCAAAGGGTTGAGACTCCAGGGTTGCAAGTAACATAAACCCATTCACGAGAGCCTCTAAGTAGAAAAAGAAAATTTACGAAAAGGACTCAGGAGTGTCTTGGAAAGCCCAAAGGCAGATGTGTGGTCAGGATTCAGTAAAGACTGGGATCAAGGGTGGCAAAGCCACCCAGCACTGGGCACACCAGCTCACATCTGCCTCATGTCTTCCTCTGGGCAGACCTTCCGACTCAAGATGACCAAATGCTCCGAAGCACACATGTAATAAAGAACTACCTGATAAGACGGTAGACACTGACTCCAACACCTCACAGCCCAAATTCTCCCCAGTCCAGCCTGGCTCAGGTGCCTATTCTGTTCCAGTCAATATCGACCTGGGGAGTTGGGTCACATTGAACAAATGGCTGCCACGTTTCTGCAACCACGTGTGAGCAGGACAGATCAAGGGTCATGGCGAGCTGGCCAGTAACTCCAATTGTCCAGCATGGCAGTGAAAACAGGACCGGGTGGTGGGTGCGCGGAGGACAAAGGCCTGGGTGCACATGGGAGCATTCCCTCTCTCAGCAGGCGCTCTCCAGGTGATAGAGGCCTCAACCTACACCCTCGAGGTGGCTTATCCAGTGTGGTAGACACCACAGCTCAGGCGGCCAGCTGTGTCTGAACCACATCCTCAAATGGAAAACTAGAACTGAGGAACGGGGACTCCAGCCTGGTCCCTGGCCCTGCAGAAACCAAGATAGGCAGCACCAGGCCAGTCTGGAAGGCGAGAGCCCTGGGGTGTGACTGCTGGGAGGGCAGACCAGCCTCCTGGGCTCCAGGGTGATTCTCTGAGGCAGGGAAACCTGTACTTTAGGAACTTGACTATTCTCACGCTATTTGTATTTCCTGTAATTACTTCCCTTTTGTTCTCTCTTAGTATTTATGGAAGTCCTTTGTGAAAACGCCAGAGGATCCCAGCAATACTGAGAGCAAACAGCAAAGGAGTTTGTGTCTCCTCCTGGGCTCAAGGTAAAAGAGACACATGGCCCAGAGCCTGGGATGGGAGCAGCCAGGAATGTGGCTGGGAGGACTACGGGATGGGATGACCAGGATTACAGCTGAGAGGGCTCCTCCCCTGGAGGGCCTCTCTGAGCTCTGTCTTAAATTTGTATAAAGGGCTCTGGGCTCCCTTTAGACAAAGTCTGTTGTCCTGAACCTGCCTGGGGTAGCTGGTAAAAAATGCCTAAGATGGAGGGTGTGTCAGAAGAGCAAAGCCAGCCTCAGGCCAGGCTTGGATGTGGACTCCTGAGGAAGCTTCTCCCTGTCCGCCAGATGCTCCACAGAGCTGTAGACAGGGGGAAGGGGATTGCCAGAGGTGCTGCCCAGGGCAGGGGCCTTGCCTCAGGCCCAGGGAACAGGAACTCAGGCACCTGGGCCAAGCTCTCCTTCCATCGCCACTGGGTCCCAGTCTTCCTCCAAGTTCACCTTCCCCAGCACTGGCTTTTTTGCTGGGCCCTACCTTAAAAACTCAGCAAGCCCATCAGAACCAAGTCAGGCAGGGGGACCTCAGTTTTTCAGTGGGTCTGGGGGCTGGCTCTGTGGGAAGGAGCTGGGGAGGATTCTGGTGTTGCAGACAAGAGGTACCCTGTGGTTTCCAGGAGGGGACAGGAGGATGATGGCAGGAAGGTCCACAGCAGTAGAAAGAACCAGGGAGAGAGCCATGGAGACTTTAACCCTCTGCTATGAAATTATTTGTGAAGCAAATTGTCACTAGGGCATCTCTGGAAAGTCCTAACTCTGCCCAGTGCTGTGGCTGCTCCCAGCCAGATGGAATTGCCCTGGGTGGCTGAGCAGCTCAGGGAGGAGCAAGGTGTCTGCAGACAGAGGAATGATAGGGGACATTGGGTGCTGATGGCTCTGCCAAACAAGAGAACTGCAATTAAGGACAGGATGGGTCCCTCCAGGGCTGTCAGATGAGGACCCAGAACAAGAGCCAGGGAGCTGGGGGCTTGCTTGGTGACAACACAAGAGAGTGAGGCAGACGGAGCCAGGGCCAGGGTGTGGGCACAGCCTCCATCCTCTCGGTAACAACTGCACCTGGTTTATGCTCCACACACCCGCGCTAGGAGGTGGGGTGTGGCATTCTCTCCACCTTACAGATAAGGAAACAGAGGCTTGGAAAGTTAAGTAACTGGTCTCCAGTTCTTAGACAGTGGAGATGCAAGTCAGGCCCCTAAGTCAGGATTCATAACTACCCCACAATGGGGCCTTCTTCTAAAATCTTCCGCAGACCAGACCCACCTGACGCTGTAGCCTAGCGCTGCCTCCCGCTTGTAGCTTGTGGTTTCACGTGGGAAACTCTGGGGGGGTATTGAGAGCTCACCCAGGCTTTCTGCCAGCTACGCCACGGACACCACCTCTCCATCCCCGTGCGGGGGGAGGCAGAGGAGCACCTGTCCCAGATGGCATCCAGAGGCCATTCCAGAGGAGGTGACAGACCCAGGAAGGGCGGGGCGTGCCTCACCTCAGGTCCTGTGTCTGGGAACGCCCACTTCTGATCCTCCCTCTTTGCTTTTTGTCAGGTGGTGTCATTGCCGTTAACAAGCCCATCCTCATCTAGAGTAGCCACGCCTGAAGGAGGGCACCTCTACCACCTGCTTCTCAGCCTCCCTCCCAGCCCTGCCCATTTGCAGGCACCCTGAAGGCCCACTGGTATGTGGGAAGCAGCTCAGGAAAACTCTGCCCTTTTTAGGAGCTGATGGTATTGAACTCACATTGAAGGGTGGGGAGAGGAAGGTGGAGGGGAGGGATGAGGTGAGTTGAGAGAAGGTGAGAAATGAGGTCATCAGAGGTCATCGTACCAGGCAAGAATGCCTCATGGCAGTGTCAGCAGCTGGCAGATAAAGGCCCTGAGAGAAGGGGACAGACTGTGTGTGCCATGGCTGGGGGTGCAGGAGGCAGGAAGTGAGGGAATTCAAGACAAAGCAGTTTTGCAAGATCACCTGTCCCTTTGTCCCCCCAGCCCCAAACCTATGCATCCTTCAGAACTCAGCACAAATGCCACCTGTTCCGTGAAGCCTTCCCTGATCTCCACATGAAGCTCTCTCCTCCCATAGGACTTTTTCCACACTGAGCTCAGGAACATTGTCACTTTCTTCCTTGCTGCATATAAACCTGGCTGGACTTGGAGCTCCACAGGACAGAGGCCAGGACGTACTCAGCAGTCCATTACTACAGCCCCATAACTAATTGTGGCATTAAATGAGAATGATGGAGAGAAAAGGTTCACGATGGAGCTGGACAGGGGTGGGTGTCAACAGGAGACTCGGGAGAGCCCTTGCTTGCAACCTGAAATCTATATTGTACTTGAGGACCAAATCCTCAAGTTTCTCCAGAGTCCTGGAGGACGAGAAGGTAAATGTAGTCAACCCTTACGTCGTCTCAGGGTGAGTGGAGGGGCAAGCACTGGCCACTGAGAGAAAAAAGTTTTGGGGGAAAATGCTCCCATGCCACGTGTGTTTTTTCTTTCTTTTTTCTTTTCTCCTCTTTCCTTTCTTTAATTTCTTTCCTTTCCTTCCTTTCTTTCTTTCTTTCTTTCTCTTTTTAGAGATAAAGTCTTACTTCATAGCCCAGACTGAAGTGTAGTGGCATGATAATAGCTCACGGCAGCCTTGAACTCCTGGCCTCAAGCAATCCTCCTGCTTTGGCCTCCCATAGTGCTGGGATGGCAGGCATGAGCCACTGCACCAGGCCCTCATGTAGTTTTGATAGTAGCAGCAGCAGCAATAAAATTATTTATTTGTCCAACAATATTTTTCATTGCAGATATTCTATTTCCTGTTTTGTTTTTTTTTTTAGACACAGAGTCCCACTTTGTCACCCTTGGTAGAGTGCCATGGCATCACAGCTCACAGCAACCTCAACTCTCAGGCTCAAGCAATTCTCTTGCCTCGGCCTCCTGAGTAGCTGGGACTACAGGCGCCCACCACAACACCTGGCTAGTTCTATTTTCATCTTCATAAATTCCACTTGTTTTTTAGTTGTCCATTTCTCTCCTTATCACGTTCATGTTTTTCTCTCCACTTTTGAGCACAGGGAACGTAGCACTACTTTAGATGTCTGCTAATCCCATCATCTTTTTCATCTCTGAGTCTGTTTCTGTTGATTGATTGAGTCATATATTCCTGCCTCTTTGTATGACTTATTTTATTAGATGATGAATATTGTGAATTTTCCACTGTGGAGTTCTGGATCTTGTCATATTCCTTTAAAGAGGAATATGCACGTTGTTCTGGCTCATGGTTATTTAGAATTAGTTTGATCCTTTTAAGGCTTGTTTCTAAGTGCTATTAGAATGAGTCCAGGGCAGCTTTTGGTCTAGAGCTAAGATGGCATCTTTCTGAGGACTCTATCCGATGCACTGTGTATCACGAGGTCTCTCCACTCACTGGTGGGAATCTGTGTCCTCAGCTCTGTGTAAATCCCAGGATTTTTTTCAGTCTACTGCTTCTGTTAGTTCATTCCCCAAACCTGTGGCGTTTCACTCTGAGTTTGCATAGGCCAATGTTCAGCCAAAGTTTTGAGGACCTTTCTAGAGATTTCTGAAACTCTTGGCATACAGCTGCTTAGCCTTCCCAAACCTGAATCTCTATCTCATGAACTCAACCCCCAGGCTGTGTGCGGGGCCACTCCTTTGCTAGGGCTTGAAAACTTTTTCTCCAGGTAGTAAACCGATGCAATGGGAGGGCCCACTTCATTGGTTTCCCTTCTCTTGGGGACCACCATGCCGTGTTACCTGCTTCCCACTGTCTGAAAGTACTTGTTCGATGTAGTTTGCCCAGTTTTCAGTTGTTTCCATTAATTAGATGGGCAATCCACATAGCAGTTCATTCTTCATGAGCATAAGATAGAGCCTCCCATAATATTTACTGGGGGGCTCTCCTATGTGATTTCCAGATGTGCCAGACCTTATTCTAGGTGCTAGAGATACAGCATGGATCCTAATGGGTAGAATCTCTGTCCTCAAGGAGATAATGTAACAGGGGGTAGGATGTGAATAAGGGATAATAACAAAATAAATAATTGTGTAGCATGGGAGAGGGCGAGATGTGCCATGGGGGGAAAAACAGAGTAAGAGAGAGAGAGAGCCAGGGAGGGGGAGCCATTTTAAATGGGGTGCTCAGAGACAGCCTCACTGAGGAGGTAAGTTGAGCAAAGTTCTGTGGGAAGGAGGGAGGGGGCACAGTCCCCTGGCCCTGGCCTACTGGGCCTTCCGGGCCTCAGAGAACTGGGGCTGAGTGAGATGGGTGGCGCTGGAGAACTTCTAGCAGAGATGGGACATGATCTGCCCTTGTGAAAGCCTCATTCTGGGAAGTAAAGGTCAGACTGGGGAGCCCAGGGAGGGGGCAGACAGCTACTATTACCATCAAGTCAAGAGTGACCTTGGCCCTGGTGGGACCACACAGGGGTGGGACGTGGTGGGATTCTGAATATTACGTTGAAGGGCTGAAATGGGGGGTTGAGGATGACTCCTAAGCTGTTCACCCTGATAAATAAAACACACAGGGGCCATTGGTTTGAGTTGAGCTCCCGTGCTGGGCCCAGCAAACCAGAGCGGAGCCCCTGGTGCTGAATTTCCCCACTGTGACACTGAAACTGAAATCTTTATCTGACCTTCTGAGAAATCAGGAGAGAGGTAACAGCCAAAGCCCCAAAGAGGCCAGTTTTAGCCACTGAGACAAGGACATCCCCTCTGCCTTCACCTTTACTAGAAAAGTGATTTCGTGATGACCACTCGGCGTTTGTTCTGTGTCCACCTTCCTCAGTGCCTTTCTCTCTGTACAACCCACCTCCTCTGCTCGGCTCCTCAGAACACTCATTCTGTTTTATTCTATTTTTCTAGAATGAGGAGTCATCCAATTCTACAATCACAAATGAAAGCCGATTGAGATCTTTACGTTTGTTGTAATTTGTCTTCTCACAGAGCTGAGAAGCTGGAAGATTAGAGTCGGGGCTGACTCCATAGGGCTAAGGTTTCAGCCAGATAGGTTTGTGGGCAGGTGGGGATCAGCGGGGTCGTGGACATGGCAGGTGTCAGATGTCCACAGACATCCACTAGAGCTGGCTAGAGAGAAAGTGGTGGATACAAGCTAGAGATTCAGTGAGGGGGGATCCAACAGTATGAGGGGAACAGAGCTGGGGAAGGGGCCCTGTGAGGGTCTCGGCTAGCCGTGCCCCAGCCTCTCCAGAGAGCTCCCAGGGCGCCCTACTCCATGCAGTAGCCTGCGCCCCCACAGAAGGGGCAGGAGCTGGCACACTGAGCTGGGCCCATCAGAGGCCACCTCGTCCCTCCTCTTATTCCAAGAAAGTTGGTCCAATCCAGTGAAGGCTGCCAGCAGCTGGCCAGACCTCCATGTGGCTAGTTTGCCCAGGAACTCCAAGAAGCTACATTGGTGACTGCATCCCTAAGGGCCTGTTTTCTGCTCTTTGCAGAACTCCCTGGTTCTCATCCATGACTCTGGACAATGAGATTTGCTCCCCTTTGCTCTCAGGATGGCTCATCCCAACGCCCTGCCCTTGGCAGAGTCTCCCCTCACTCTGCCTTACCCCTGCTGGCGGGGACACTTGTTGGCTGTTTCTCAGGCAGTCCTGGCACATTTCTGGTTTCAGCTTCTCTTCCCTGCATCTCACAGCTGGTGTATGAGTCAGGGGAACATTTCTCCCACTCCCAACAGAGAAGGGCCAATAGCCCTGGATTAGCCTTCCAGGTATCTAACCTCCGTGCTGACTGCGTTAGCCCGGTCCAGGGCTCCAGTGGGCACACTCACCCTTTCACGCACCTGTCTGCTGTTTCCGTCTGCGCCCTCTTCTTCCTCCTCCTCCACCTCCCCTAGTCTCTGTCTACCTCCTGCTCTCCCTCCCCCTTGCCTCCCCTCTGCTCTCACCTCACTCAATCACTGGTCTCTGACAGTTTAGGAGAGTGGAGATGAAACTCTGGCTGACTCTCTTATCCCAGGGAGGCCAGAAATTACTTCGGTACCCCCCAGAGTCCCCGCTGTTCCCACACCCCCTTGTTCCCAGATACCTCCATCCCACCCTCTCTGCAGCTGCACCCTGCTGTCCTCACACTGTCCTGACCCAGCAGAAGTGACAGCAAGTCCCTCAAGAGACTGGTGCCTTTCTCTGCTGCTCCTCCACCCCTCACTCATGCACACCCCACACATCCACTCACATTCACACACACCCGCTCACACACACTCACACACTCAAGTACACTCTCACACACTTTCTCACCTACAATCTCAAGCACGCTCACATATGCATCCACTCACACACATTCACATACACTCTGACACACTCATACACACACATACACTTTCATACACTCACATGCCCTTTCTCACACACACTCAGACACCCTCTCACACACTTATCCACACTCACATACACTTTCTCACACACTCGCATACTCCCTCCTACACTTACACACACTCATCTCATATAAACACACACACACTGTCTCAAATACACTCACACTTTCACACACTCACATGCTCTCACACACTTACATACACTCACACACGCTGCTCCTTAAAGGATGCTGAGGGCAGTGGCCAAGCCATCCACGGCTCCCTTTTCTTCTGCTACTGCGGTAAAATATGGACAGCGGGAACCACGCGAGAAATGAGGCATGAAAATTAATCTGCTTTACAATCCTCATGAATATTTAAAAGCTGATGAATATGTAACTACATTTCTTTTCCCCTCCATTAGTGTCTGCTTTTGAGTTACTCTATAGCTCCCTTTGGCTCCTTTGGGGACTGCTTGGTTAGACTGATTTTTAAATTGGTTTTACAGGTGCCTATAGCTCCTGGGTTCCCACCACCCCCAATCCTGAGATTTGTCCCTTTAAAATTGCCCAGGAAGCCCCAGCTGAGGGAGACAGACATAAGCAACCCTCAGCCTCAACTGCAGGGCTCAGATGGCTGCACTAGAGCCCTGGGAAGTGGCACCCACAGAGCACACACTGTCTTGAGATTAATCACCTCCTCTCCCCTGCCCCCTGAAGACAAGAGCAGGCCCTTCCTGCCTGCCCAGCCGGCGCAAGTCTTTCTGGGCCCTAGTCCGGGGTGGCTTTGAAAGACCAACAAATAGGACAGCAAAGGTTACTCCCTCCTGACTTACAAGAATGGTACTTGTAACAGTAAGATAACAGTATGGTACTCTGCCACCAGCTCCTGGCCCTTGAAACCAGCCACTGCAGCGCGAGCCACCCTTCGGCCATGTGGGCCATCTCACTGGCCTACCCACTCCTCTCTGGGGACTCTGGAGCCTGTCTCCACCCAAGCCAACCATCTGGAGCTGCGGGGGGAGCGAAGGCTCTCACCCACCTACCCACAGCCATCAATCACCATGAAGCAGAGCAGAAGGAGCAGCAGGGCATCTTCTCAAAGCGGCGAGATTGTTCCCAGAGCCTGAGGCAGAAGCTGGCATTAAACTGGCGTCCTGTAGGGGGAAGGCTGGGCCCGCTCGGGTACAAGGAGTGTGGGGTGGGACAGTGGGCTGTGGGAGCCATCCACCCCCAAGCTCCAGAAGCCGGTCCAACCTGGTGGCAGAGTAGCAGAGTGGACTGGAGGTCCTGAGCCGTGGGCCCTCCAGAGGATTCCTGGTCCCACCTGGATGCGCAGTCAGATGACCTGCTGCTAAGCCAGAGTGCGCCCCACCCCCATCCCTCCTGCCTCTTCCATTCTCCGCTTTGTTTTGATGACATTTCTTCCCTCCTAATGATACCCAGGGGCTCCTTAATTACTAGCATATCCAATTCACACCTGAACTTCCATCTCAACCCCCAGATAGTCCAGGCTGCTTGCCCACTCCCAGGCCCATCCAAGCTCACACGCTCACCACCCCAGACCATTCACCCACTGCCCCAGGTCCTCTGTCTCGTATCTGATGGGGCCTGGCCTTTCCTTCTCTCTAGACTCAGAACCTTCCCCTGGAAGCCCTCTCTGGCTTACCCAGGCCTGCAGCATGGTCCCGTCATCCCTCTGGGCTCTCAGCGTTTCAGTGCAGATTCTGTGGGGTGCTGCATGGTGTAAAAAGGGTTGCTTGTCATGCACTGTGTTTTACATCAGACCTGGCATGTGGGTGGCAGTCAGTGGCAGCAGCCTCCTCCTGGGACATCGTCGTGCTCACCCCTGCCTGAGGAGCAGCCTTGTACCACCTCCTGGGGATGACCTGTTGTGCTGCCAGGAGCCCCTGAGTGTGAGTCCTGGACCGCTTCTCCCTTCAGACCTCTCCCCTCCACTCTTGCCCTGGGACCTCAGTCATAGCATGTAGCCTCAGCTGTAGCAGAGGGATCGCCCTAGTTGGACCTAGGGAAGGAGCCGGACCAGCAGGTCAAGAAACCCAGCTGCCCCATGTCCTCAGCAAACCCCTGAATATTCTTAGGTCTTGGTTTTTCCATCATTCAAATGAGGATGAAGGTTTGTCCCTTCATCAAAGGCTTATGGCAAGAATTGAATGTGAAAATGCTCTGAAAAGTACAGAATGCTGTGTAAATGTATCTCTGCAGCTATTATAATTGTTAAAGCAAAGTATTACCAGAGTGTGTGATATCCTCTGGCTCCCCTACACAGCCCCGTTCTGGGGAGTCCTCTGACCCAGCCCCCCAAACCCTCACCCTGCTTTCCTTCCTCTGACCAGCAGAGGGAGAAAGATGCTCCCCAGAGTGCCCCCTGAAAACAGCTCATTGTCTGTGACGGCCCCCCAAGCAGCACCATCACCTGAGTGCAGCCCCTGGCCTCTCCTCCAGCTCCCCAGCTGCCTTGGTGGCAGGAACAAGGCTGTGCCTTGTCAGACAAGCCTCGCGTCTCTGTAGAACATGCTCTAGGCATAATTACTCATCAGAGAGGTGCGCAGGCCCCACTCTTATCACAGAGCTGCTGCCACCACTGTATTGTCACTGCTGCAGCGGCTGAAGGCTGCCGCCTTGGACCGAGGAAGCAGGAACAGTTCTCTAGGTAAGAAGAGCCAGGTATGGCTAGACCTTGGAGGGGACCCACAGGCTCTGGCTATGAGTAGCTGGGAGGCTTCCGGTGGGAACCTTGAGAGGGCAGATTCCACAATCCAAATAAATGCTGACCCTGACTTCTCTCTTCCTTTCTATCATCGTCTAGGAGCCACCTGCCTGTTTCAGGGTCCCCTCTGAACCTACTCCCTGCACTCCCATTCCGTCTCCAACTCCCCTGCTCTGGCTCCTAGCAGGCCCTCTCTTGGTTTTGTCTGCCCTCAGGGGCTGAGGGGTGACCTGTAGGGATTCAGACATGGGGCCAGCAGCAACCTGGGCATGTGCTTAGAGATGCAGGCAGGCAATTAGGGCCCCAAAACCAGAGAGGTGCCCTCCCACGCAGTCCCCCTCACCCACCACCTGCTCAGGAATGCCGCTTCCAAATACCCTAGGGGAAAATGCATTTTCCTGCTTCCCCCACGCCTCTCCAGGCTGCTGACACAATTAACCTCACCCCATACCCCTCTCTCTCCCACTTTCAGAGATTTCCCCCAAGGGAAATGATCTAGGCCCCTGGGTCCAGCAAACGTCTGCATCCTCGGCTTGGCGCCTGTGGCTCAATCGGCTAAGGCGCCAGCCACATACACCTAAGGTGGGGGGTTCGCATCCCCAGCCCGGGCCCGCCAAACAAACAAAGATGGCTGCAACCAAAAAATGGCCGGGCGTTATGGCGGGCGCCTGTGGTCCCAGCTACTTGGGAGGCAGAGGCAGGAGACTGGCTTGAGCCCAGGAGTTGGAGGTTGCTATAATCTGTGATGCCATGGCACTCTACCCAGGGGGATAGCTTGAGGCTCCGTCTCAAAAAAAAA
>CAUYQV010028629.1:0-41326 GCA_963574575.1 Galagoides demidoff | reverse complement strand
CTCAGGAATAGGAGATCAGCCTGAGGAAGAGCAAGACTCATCCTTACTTAAAAAAAAAAATAGAGAAATAGAAAAGAAAACTAATCAGGCATCTTGGTAGTCGTCTGTAAGCCTAGCTACTTGGGAGGCTGAGGTAAGAGGATTGCTTGAGCCCAGGAGTTTGAGATGGCTGTTAAATGTTGACCTTAAAAATGGGGAATAGTATGTCATTAAGCTTTTGAATTCTTTTTTTTTTTTTTGAGACGAAGCCTCAAGCTATCCCCCTGGGTAGAGTGCCGTGGCATCACAGCTCATAGCAACCTCCAACTCCTGGGCTCAAGTGAGTCTCCTGCCTCCGCCTCCCAAGTAACTGGGACCATAGGCGCCCACCGCAACACCCGGCCATTTTTTGGTTGCAGCCATCACTGTTGTTTGGCGGGCCCGGGCTGGAGATTCGAACCCGCCACCTTAGGTGTACGTGGCTGGTGCCTTAGCCAATTGAGCCACAGGCGCCGAGCCAAGCTTTTGAATTCTTAAATCTTAAAGCTACATTGAGTGTTGTAATTTTTTTCTTTTAAATTTCTTTTCTATTTTGACTTGGCACTTAGTTCACTGAAACAGCCACCAAGAATGAATAAATCAGTAGTATAAAGCAATCTGTGATAATTCATACTCCATTTTCCATTCCCACTTCCTGGGGATGACAAGAGTTAATCATTTGTGATATAGTGGACATTAATTCTCTAAACTTATATAAGTTTATATTAAATTCATTTACAAATTTGTGATCTTTATTTTGTAACTTTTAGTTTTCTTTAATAAGTCATGTGCATATTTCCAGATCAACAAATATAATTTACCTATAAACATTTTATTCAAGTATAGTACATATTATAATGAGTGAATTCATTTCTCTATTTTGGGAAATGTAGGTTAACTTTTTTCATTTGTTTTACTGCTGCATACAGTGTTGTAATGTACATTATTGTGTATCTTTTCTAATGTACTTGGGCTCTTAATTATATATATTTACAGTAGATGTATAGGTATGGAATTGTTGGATCTTCAGTTATATATACTTTTGGCTTTAGTGGATACTATAAAATTTTCCTTGAAAATATTACATAGGCCATGGTAATGCTGATTTTTACAAAAACTTATGTGTGATAGGTATTAATAGTTCTTTATGTTTGTAAAAAATCTAATAGGTGAAAATGGTATTTTAAACTTAAGTCTTATTTAAACGGTAGATGGCCATGAATAAAAAAAGATCAAATAGTAATGGATAATTTATAATCCAAAGCAATACTCCATTTTTCTTCTAATCTCAAGCAATATCCTTTTTGTCAGAACTAGAAACCATTAATGTTATCTAAATTTAATGCTTATTGTAGGATCATAAACTATCTAAGTATATCTTATACCAGTGATGTTTTCATTTTCATTTTTTTTTAAGAGACAGAGTCTCACTTTGTCACCTTGGGCAGAGTGCTGTCACGTCACAGCTCACAGCAACCTCCAGCTCTAGAAGTTAGGCAAATCTCTTGCCTCAGCCTCCAAAATACCTGGGACTACAGGCAACTGCCACAATACCCAGCTATTTTATTTGTTGTTGTTGCAGTTTGACCGGGGCCGGGTTTGAACCTGCCACCCTCAGTATATTGGGCCAGTGCCCTACTCACTGATCCACAGGCACCACCCTTTATTTTAATTTTTGAAATGATTTTAGATTCATAGTTATAAGATTTAATAAGAGAGCTCTGATATATTCTTCACCCAGACTGACTTTTCCTCTGTATTATCTTCTGTCTTAACCTTCCCCCTCTTCCTCTCTCTTCTTTGCCTTCTCACCTTTTTATACATAGTACTATTACCTTATGAAATACTTTGGAGTGATGTTTAGACATTATGTTCTTTCAGAACTTACTTTAGCTCTTAATTTGTAGGAGACTTAACATCTTTGGGTAGAAATTTTAAAATAATGAAATATATCACTTGTATAAAAGTATAACATGCTATACAGTCCATATTCACATTTCATCAGTTATTATAGAAATTTCTCTTCTTATTTGGGATCCAGAAAAGGAATGCTCTTTAGCTAACTTTAATGTGGGATAGTTCCTATGTTTTTGTCTTTGATGATATTGGTATTCTTGAAAAGTAATAGCTAACACTTTTTAAGAAAATGCTTAAGAAGAAGAAAGGATTAGGTTTTACATTTGGGTCCAGAATATTTCATAATTGAAGTGTTTTCAGTCTTTTCTAGTGAATCATATCAGGAGATAATTGATGTTACTTTACCCCATTATTGGTGATGTTAACTTAAATCACGTAGTTTGATTGGTGGCCACTAGGCTTCTCCATTTTAAATTTAACATTCATTCATAATTAATATTATGTATGGAAATAATTTGAAAGTATTTAAATATCCTATTTGTCGTCACACTGTCACGTAGTAGTTTTTGTTTTTGTTTTTTTTTTGAGACGGAGCCTCAAGCTATCCCCCTGGGTAGAGTGCCATGGCATCACAGCTCATAGCAACCTCCAACTCCTGGACTCAAGCGAGTCTCCTGCCTCCACCTCCCAAGTAGCTGGGACCACAGGCGCCCGCCACAACGCCGGGCCATTTTTTGGTTGCCATCATTGTGGTGTACGTGGCTGGCGCCTTAGCCGATTGAGCCACAGGTGCCGAGCCCAAACACTGAATTTTTAAAAAACAAAGAGCAGAATCCTGTCAGAGAGGAAGAGAGAGTGTGTGTATGTTTCTATGTGCATGTCAGTATCTAAGCACAAAACTACTTGAAAAAGGTGGGGCTTAGCAGGCAATTAAACTTAGAATCGGGGGATCCTAGAATGTCAGTGCTGGAAAACCACTTTTTAAAAAGCTTCTGGGCTTGGCGCCTGGGGCTCAAGTGGCTAAGGTGCCAGCCACATACACCTAAGGTGGCGGGTTCGAATCCAGCCCAGGCCCACCAAACAACGATGACGGCTGCAAACAAAAATAGCCGGTGTTATGGCGGGTGCCTGTGGTCCCAGCTACTTGGGAGGCAGAGGCAGGAGACTCGCTTGAGCCCAGGAGTTGGAGATTGCTGTGAGCTGTGATGCAACAGCACTCTACCCAGGGGGATAGCTTGAGGCTCTGTCTCAAAAATAAAAATAAATAAATAAAGTTCAGAGAATTAAAAAAAAAAAAAAGCTTCCATAGGCTGGATGCAGTGGCTCATGCCTGTAATCCCAGCACTTTGACTAAGTCAGGAGGATTTTTTGAGGTCAGGAATTTCAGATCAGCCTGGGCAACATAGCATAACTCTAGCTCTACAAAAAAGTGGTTAAAAAAAAAAAAAAGCCGGGCATGATGGTGCATGCCTATAGTCCCCACTACTCAGGAGGCTGAGGCAGGAGGATTGCAGGATTGCTGGCATCCAGGAGTTTGAGAGTGCAGTGAACTATGATGGTGCCACTGCTGAGCTTGGGTGACAGAGTGAGACCTATCTTTAAGAATTTAAAAATGGTAACAACAACAACAACAAAAAATGGTAACAACAGAATTAAACAAAGCATGGGGCCCTGTAACAATTGCACAGAGTGTATGCCCATGAAGCTAGCTCTACTGGCATCCCACAGAGAAGAATGAAGGAACCACTGCCAAGCAGCACAGGGGTGTGGTGCACTCAATTCAAACCAGCCAGTGAGAGCCAACTGTCAACGTTTCAGAAAATGTGCAATTGGTTAATATCATGGTGTTTACTTGAAATCAGTTGTGGTGGGAATATTTGTGGCCAACACCACAAAGCAAGATCTTTCTCTCTTTTTCTCTTTCCTTCTTTCTTTGGGGAGGGGGTAGAAGATGGAGCCAGTTATTACATTGACCAGCACACCACTGAACCTACCGGTAAGGCTTCAAGGAATTTTTTCGTGTCAGATCCAGAAAACACTTCCTGCTCTCCTTGATGCAATGACTCTGCTTCCGTATCGACAGGAGGCATCACTAACTGGGCAGCTGAAAAAAACAAACAGGAAACAAAAATCACCTTTTAACTAGTAGCAATCCAAAATAACCAATCATCAAAAGCAGCCATCAAAAGTATTTTATAGAAACTTGTAAATTTCTGATGGCATTTGCTTACAGAGGCCTCAATATATACCCATAAAAAAATGCAAATTATAAGCTATTTTTATTATTCTTATATTTTTATGCCTTGTATTATTACATTTTCTTTCTTATTGTTTTTATGTCTTTATTTTTATAATTTTATTACTTCCTTAAAATTACTATATACTTTATCAAATACTATTTCAGAACTTAAGGTGCTTAATGTACGAGAAAATTACTGGGTAGAGATTCCAAAAGCATTACCCCAAAAATTTATATCAGAATTCAGACTATAATAGTAAAAGAAGAAGGAAAAAAAAAGAAAGAAGTAAGAAAGGAAAAGGAAAACAATTCAAAAGTGTTAATTATATAAAAATATTATATACGTATCTATAAAATGAATTTCTATGGAATCATTGATAAGAATGAGCTACATCTATATTATATTCATGTAAATGTCAGCTGTATTTGGGGGAAAAAGCAAATTATACATTATGATTAGCATGGTCTTAGTTAAATATATATATAATATCTACAGACACACACAATTGTTTTTAGGTAGGTAGAAGGAAATCTACAAGAATATGTTCCATATTTTTTTTTAACAAGGCTATATTCCAAACGATGGTTATCTTTGGGGAGTGGGTTGGCAACGGAGGAGGGAGGAGAAGAGAGAAACTTTTACCTTCTCCATGCCATATTATTTTCATTATTTGAGTTTTTATTTAATTTTATTATAATTATATACATCTTTTTAAAAATGAATTTAAAATATTAAGGCAAACACCAAGGCTCTAGAAAACTCAGAAAGTTAGCCAAGTAGTCCTTAAATAGAGCTAGTATCGTAATCAGATACAACGGACTTGGACTTTGGATTGCACCTATCCTCTTCAGTCTTTCGTCTTAAAGGCAGAATTAGGCCCAAACTCTTTTTTTTTTTTTTGAGATGGAGCCTCAAGCTATCCCCCTGGGTAGCGAGCGTGCCATGGCATCACAGCTCATAGCAACCTCCAACTCCTGGGCTCAAGTGAGTCTCCTGCCTCAGCCTCCCAAGAAGCTGAGACCACAGGCACCCGCCACAACGCCCAGCCATTTTTTGGTTGCAGTCATCATTGTTGTTTGGCGGGCCCGGGCTGGGGATTTGAACCCGCCACCTTAGGTGTATGTGGCTGGCGCCTTAGCTGATTGAGCCACAGGCGCCGAGCCCCAAACTCTTAAGACCATAGAAAGTCAATGTTAAAATATCAATAATGATTGACACCTAAAAGATATCACACATAGGTAGGTAATAGAAAATAAAAATGAAAATTAGAACTCTTCTGATCTAAAGGTCAGTCCTCACACAGGCAAATGTAAACATTAACTATATAGAAACTGGTATGTCTTCTCCAGACTTCAAACATTCAAAATAATATGACCATTTGCCCTGTGGTTTACTTTGTGATATTACAAGGAAATGAAAATGTGTTCCAGAAAAAATCACGTGTTCAGAGTTCCTGTAAGGATTCCGAATATTCTCTCAGTATCAACTTCCTGTTTTTGATTTCTCCCTTAATAATTCAATAAGAAGAACTGATTTTATTCTTCATGACTTTTACTTAAATTATACATTTAGTCACTGCTTTAATTATTGTTTGTAATTTCATCAATTTTTTTATTTTTGAGAGTCTCACTCTGTTGCCAGGCTAGAGTGCTGTGGCATCAGCCTAACTCACAGCAACCTCAAGCTCCTGGATTCAAGCAATCCTCCTGCCTTGGCTTCCTAGAGTGCTAGCATTACAGGTGTGAGCCATGGCCCAGCCAGGATTTTTTTTTTTTAAGACAGAGCCTCGGCTCGGTGCCTATGGCTCAACCGGCTAAGGCACCAGCCACATGCACTTGAGCTGGTGGGTTCAAATCCAGCCCGGGCCCGCCAAACAACAATGACAGCTGCAACCAAAAAATAGCCGGGCTTTGTGGCGGGCACCTGTAGTCCCAGCTACTTGGGAGGTGGAGGCAGGAGAATCGCCTGAGCCCAGGAGTTGGAGGTTGCTGTGAGCTGTGATGCCACAGTTCTCTACCCAAGGTGACCGCTTGAGGCACTGTCTCAAAAAAAAAAAAAAAAAAAAAAAAGACAGAGCCTCAAGCTATCCCCTTGGGTAGAGTGCTGTGGCATCACAGCTCACAATAACCTCCAACTCTTGGGCTCAAGCGATTCTCCTGCCTCCACCTCCCAAGTCGCTGGGACCACAGGCGCCCACCACAACGCCCGGCTATTTTTTGGTTGCAGCCGTCATTGTTATTTGGCAGGCCTGGGCTGGATTCGAACCCGCCACCTTAGGTGTATGTCACTGGCGCCTTAGCCACTTGAGCCCCAGGCGCCGAGCCCCACACAGGATTTTATCTTTTTTTTTTTTTTTTGTAGAGACAGAGTCTCACATTATCGCCCTCAGTAGAGTGCTGTAGCATCACAGCTCACAGAAACCTCTAACTCCTGGGCTTAGGTGATTCTCTTACCTCAGCTTCCTGAGTAGCAGGGACTATAGGCGAAGATTTTATCAATTTAACAACAGTGTATTTTGTTCAACTCATTCTTTGTTAATTGAATTCTTAGGGAGCTGTTTCCTCTTAGTATCATTTTTTAACCAAAGAAATTTGCCCTTACTGGCAGCTAATTTACGAATGTGGCATAAAAGTTTCATGAAGATATTCATGAGTTTTTATGTATATCTCTTGTTTAACAGTGGAGAAATTAGACGCAGAAAAACATAAATATTAAGCATGTTGACATGTGGAGGGGCAGCCAGGTTTGATTTCCACTCTGTTTCTACCTCTATATGGCATCACAGCAAAATAACCTTTATTAGACAGGTTTTTCTTTTTTTTTTAAAAAGAAAGTTCTCAGAGAACATGAACTTTTCTCTCTGACAAACATAGTCGTAATAGCAACATGTGCTAAATGCTTACTCAGTGCCAGACGTGCATTTTATAGAAATTATCTCATTCAGGCCAAGCATGACAATCCTAGAATTCTGGGAAGCCAAGACAGATGGATTGCTTGAGCTCCGGAGTTTGAGACCAGCCTGAGCAAGAGTGAGACCCTGTCTCTACAAAAAATAGAAAAATAAGGTGGGTGTTGTGGCCAGTGCTTATAGTCCCAGCTACTGGAGAAGCTGAGGCATAAAGATCACTTGAGCCCAAGACTTTGAGGTTACTGTAAGCTACAACGCTATAGCACACAACCCCAGGGTAACAGAGTGAGACTCTATCTCAAAAGGGGGGGAAAAAAAGAAATTATCTCCATCAATCCTCACAAAAACCTATTACGTCTACTTTACAGATGGAAAAAGTGAGACAAAAAAGCCAAGAAAGGGCAATCGCACGACTACCAAGTGGAGTTACAGCAATTCTGGAGACTCCACTCTTAATCCCCATGCTATCCTGCCTTCTTTTTTATGTTTCTTCATTCAAAAACAATTTCCTACACTCTCACTCCCATATTAAGAATTACAAGACATTTGTTTAAAATGCCTTTCCCCTCCTGGACTGTAAATTCCAAGAGGGAAGGAGCTTTGCTCTGTACCTAGCTATGTCCCCAACTTCTAAAGCAGTGCCAGGCACATAGTATGTGTTCAGTAAATATGTGGAATGAATAAATGAGGAAATTCCTGGCTTTCTCAAGAGAATGTTATCAGACTGATGGATATATATCATGCACGGCCTATTGTTTTAAGAATTCCCACGGTCTAGTGCAAGTAAACAAGCACAAGCTACTTACCTCTCTCTCCTTTATACATCTCTATCATTTTTATAAGTTTAGGTGCAACTGTTTTAAAGAGGTTCTCCAGTAATGTCAGATCATCTTCGGTTATTTTACCTTGTTTCTCTAGATAGTCGAGTAAATTTAGACAGGTCTGCAAGAGAATCAATGGAGTTACATTTACTTGCCCACTGATTGCCCATTCATTTGTTAAACATCACCTGCATGACCACTAGGCAACAGGTTTTGCTTTGACAATGAGATACAGTGTCAGACAAGTATAAAAGGAACTTTACCTAAGAAATGCAATCAGTGTAACCTGGTTTCTTGTACCCTCAATGAATCCCCAACAAAAAATAAAAAAAGTTTACCACTTAAAAGCAAATTAAAAACATAAATTAGATGTTTTTATGCAGCATAGACATTAAGGCAATAAATAAAGGAGGATAGAAATGTCAAGAAGGGAAATGAAGTTATATATATAATGGCATAAGAAGGCTCTTGCTGGCTCACCGCCTGTGGCTCAAGAGGCTAAGGCGCCAGCCACATACACCTGAGCTGACGGGTTCAAATCCAGCCTGGGCCCACCAAACAACAATGATGACTGCAACCAGAAAATAGCCAGGCGTTGTGGTGGGCGCCTGTAGTCCTAGCTACTTGGGAGGCAGAGACAAGAGACCCGCTTGAGCCCAGGAGTTGGAGGTTGCTGTGAGCTGTGATGCCACAGCACTCTATCCAGGGGGACAGCTTGAGGCTCTGTCTCAAAAAAAAGAAGGCTCTTGCTTTGAAAAGATAATCTTTTTTTGGGCGGTGCCTGTGGCTCAGTGAGTAGGGTGCCAAGGGTCGTGGGTTCAAACTCAGCCCCATCCAAACTGCAACAAAAAATAGCTGGGTGTTGTGGCAGGCACCTATAGTCCCAGCTACTCGGGACACTGCGGCAAAAGAATCACCCAAGCCCAAGAGCTGGAGGTTGCTGTGAGCTGTGACGCCATAGCACTCTACTAAGGGCAACAAAGTGTGACTGTCTCTAAAAAAAAAAACAAGATAATCTTTTCTCCATTGAATTGACATATTTGTTAAAAATCAATTTTGTGTATACTTGGAACTATTTCTGGACTATTTTATGTCATTGATCCATATATCTTTGTGTTAATAATACACATTTGGTTATCATAGGTTTATAAGTCTACAAAGCAGGTGATATAAATTCTGTAATTTATAAAAAAAAAAAAAAAGATACAGTATCTGCCTTCAAGGACCTCAATAGTATAGTATTACCAAGCAAATCTCTGCACAATCTATATTAATACTAGGTACAAAACACATATAGCTCTCTACATAATAGGCACAGTGCTTGCTGATTATTAACCTCAAAACAATCCAACAACCCAAGGTCAACACTGTTATAATCCCCATTTTAGAGATGCCTCAGTTGAGGCACGGACGGACGGAGAGGTTCCAGTAATTTGCCCAAGGTCACAAAGCCAATAAGTGGCAGAGCCAGTACACATAATCCAAAGTATATCTTATTAACCATTGAACTATACTGCCTGTGATCACAGTTTTTTTTCTTATTGTTTGTTTCTTTGTTTTGTGACAGAGCCTCAAGCTATTCCCCTAGGTAGAGTGCCATGTCATCAAAGCTCACAACAACCTCCAACTCCTGGGCTCAAGCAAGTCTCCTGCCTCAGCCTTCCAAGTAGCTGGGACCACAGGTGCCCGCCACAACGCCCAGCTATCTTTTGGTTGCAGCCATCATTGTTGTTTTGGCGGGCTGGGCTGGATTCGAACTTGCCATCTTAGGTGTATGTGGCTGGTGCCTTAGCCATGTGAGCCACAGGCGCCAAGCCTGTGATCACAGTTTTAAGTGATATAATTGATTAGGGAACCAGCAAAACAGAGATACCAAAGAAATGAGGAGAAAATGTTTTGAAAAGATTTTATATTTGATATTTTATTTTATTTTAGACAGTCTCACTCTGCCACCCTGGGTAGAGTGCTGTGGCATCACAGCTCACAGCAACCTCAAACTCTTAAGCTCAAGACATCCTCTTGCCTCAGCCTCCCAGCTAGTTTTTCAATTTTTAGTAGTGACATGGTGTCGCTCTTGCTCAGGCTGGTCTCAAATTTCTAAGCTCAAGCAATCCAACCACCTCTGCCTTCTTTTTTTTTTTTTTTTTTTAATCTACCTAATAAAGGTAGTTTTTGCTGTAATATAACATCAAGGTAGAAACACAGGGCAGAAATCAAACCTGGCTGCCCCTCCACACATCAATATACTAAATATTTGTGTTCTTCTGCATCTAATTTCTCTACTGCGTTAGGATTACAGGCATGAGCCACCATACCTGGCCCTGTCTTTGATATTTCAAAAGAAAAAAAACTCTAAAGTACTCCTAGGGGGTAAAAAAATCATATATCTACTAGTCTTGTTTTAACACTGAATTACACATGGGGTGGAAGACACCATAATCTTTTCAGTGATTAGGGTTTCTCAGTGTATTAATTTGGTTATGAAAAATTTTTATGAACAAACTATAGATCCCGCAGAAAAGAATAATCAGAAAGTGAGTGCCTGAGCCCTGGGTGTTTCTCAGCTCTAGCTTGATGAGTTTTGGAGATCACTGGAAGCAGTGAAGAAATGAAGGAAGAGGGCTTGGCACCTGTACTCAAGTGGCTAAGGTGCCAGCTACATACACCTAAGGTGGCAGGTTCAAATCCAACCCAGGCCCACCAAACAACAATGATGTCTGCAACCAAAAAAAATAGCCAGGGGTTGTGGTGGGCACCTGTGGTCCCAGCTACTTGGGAGGCAGAGGCAGGAGACTCGCTTGAGCCCAGGAGTTGGAGGTTGCTGTGAGCTGTGATGCCACAGTACTCTACCCAGGGGGGACAGCTTGAGGCTCTGTCTCAAAAAAAAAAAAAAAAGAAAAGAAATGAAGGAAGAGTTCTAGATGACTTTGCATGGTGCCACCACTCATGTATTCACTGTTCATCTGTCCCATGCAGCAGGCCCTACACAAGTTGCTCACGGGCAGTGGTGATAACTGAATTATGTCTTGAAGAGGGACAAGGCCTTCACTGACAGTGCGGGAAGGGGCATTCCCAGCAAAGAAAACCATATGTGAAAATTATGAGAAATATAAATCTAGTTGTTAGGAGGTTCTTGGTGGCTTCAGCAAGAATTGCTTCATCAGGCTGATGCCCGCAGCACAGTGATTACGGTGGCAGCCACAGTGCCGAGGCTGTTGGGTTTGAACCCAGCCTGGACCTGCTAAACAACAATGACAACTGCAACAGAAAAATAGCCAGGCATTGTGGTGGGCAACTGTAGTCAGAAGGCTGAGGCAAGAGAATTGCTTAAGCCCAAGAGTCTGAGGTTGCTGTGAGCTATGATGCCACAGCACTCTACCAAGGGCAATATAGTGAGACTCTGTCTCAAAAAAAA
The DNA here is from genome assembly GCA_963574575.1 of Galagoides demidoff. Classification (NCBI taxonomy): domain Eukaryota; kingdom Metazoa; phylum Chordata; class Mammalia; order Primates; family Galagidae; genus Galagoides; species Galagoides demidoff. The sequence continues at coordinate 30,067 of CAUYQV010028629.1, read as the reverse complement.
AAAAAAAAGGGCTCGGCGCCTGTGGCTCAATCGGCTAGGGCGCCAGCCACGTACACCTAAGGTGGCGGTTTCGAGTCCCCAGCCCAGGCCCGCCAGACAACAATGATGGCTGCAACCAAAGAATGGCCGGGCGTTGTGGCGGGCGCCTGTGGTCCCAGCTACTTGGGAGGCTGAGGCAGGAGACTCGCTTGAGCCCAGGAGTTGGAGGTTGCTATAAGCTGTGATACCATGGCACTCTACCCAGGGGGATAGCTTGAGTCTCCGTCTCAAAAAAAAAAAAAAAAAAAAAACATTCATTAACTGCAGCCACTCATTTCTACTCCTGGTCAATGACATGGTCAATGACAATGAGCGACTGCTAGTTTAGAGAGCTCACTTTTAAGTATAGTTAGTTATACTAATTAACTGTCATCTGGGCAATAAAAATGAGTACTGAGAGAAATTCACACAAATTCTACTTTGGAGAGAAAACTGCTAGCAAACAGCAAGATCATAATTTAATCTCATGATAATTCTAATTTAACCGCCCCCCACCCCCAGCAGGATCATCCAGTTGTACTAAGATCTCAGCTTTGACAAAGTCATAATTAAAACCAGAATGAAACTTCCAGGAACTGATTGAATAATTAAGCAATAACACAGATGGTTCTTTCTACCTTGTAAGTCAATCATATAAAACAACTACATAGAAATTAGTGACCAGTCGATAGTAAAAGGCACAATTAGGAAAGTAATTTGTCCTTTTCCTTTAAAAATTAAAAAACAAGTGTATCTAGCTAAGAGTATTTCAGGTTTAGAAACCACAGGTGGAACAGAAGACACATCCCCTTCTGAGGGTGGCTGGCTCAATCCACTGACACTTGCAGACACCTCCCAGGACCTGCATATCAGGGGACACTGGCCAGATGCAGCTCCAAAATGCTAGAGAGAGACAACCGGGAAGGGAGACACGCTTGGATGGGAAGCAAGTGCAGCTTCAGAGCAGCCCCAAAATGTTCACATGCTCAGCTTTTCTTAATACTGGATGTAAAGGAACACATGTGTAAAGTTTTGGATCTGATCTGGGACACAAGGACAGCGAACATCGCCCCCTGTTGGCAGTGGCAGGACTTACTCTCCATCCAGGCTGTGTTGGCAGGATCGGCGACCCAGCGGGCCAGGGCGCTATCTTCTTTATTGACTTGATCTTCACTTAAAGAAAACAGACCAGAAGTCAGAACATTGAACATTCCCTTCATGGGGCAGCTGAGAGTGTGTATGAGCCACTGGGGTGGGGGTGGGGGGAATTACGCACTTTCCCAGACGGTACACAAGGACCACCCCAGCTCAGATTTCCACTCCTAACTCCACCAGTGAGTGCTCACAAATGCTCACCACATGCACAGCACAGGGTCTGGGACTCTGGGGATATAGTGGAAATATAGTCCCTGCTCCAAAAGGCAGAACTGTCCTCTCCGAGGGCCTCTCATGTGGTACCTGATGCTGGATGGAAGACCCCCTCCCCCCCATCCCCCGGGCAAGCAAGAGCCCTTGCCAACCCCAAACACAGGTTAGTGGGAGAAAGAGACCAAGCGACCATGGAAGACCGGGATTTCATCCCATGGGCACCCGGAACACTCCTCTATTCAGAAGTGACAGGACCAGAGTCATCACACAAATTGAGTGCCATTGACCCGGAGGAGGCACAGACACTGACAGAGGGCGCACAGCCATGGTCAGCCCTCACCATGCTGTCATCCTGCTGGGAGCATTGTGCAAGGTAAACCAAGCAGCCCCCTGGAAACATCAGCTGACAGGCAGGGACAGGGCAGGGTGACCACTGAGAAATACACACGGAACACTCTGGAAAACTCACTTGGGGGAGAAAAGTCATTAACATCTAATTACATGACAAGACACAAAGTGTGTCACCTCCCTGACTACGCAGTATGCCACAAGTTCTAAGGGGCCCTCAAGTATCTGAGGGATTTCCAGGCTGCCAAAGCTGGAGGGCGGGTTCCCCTCACTGCGTGAGGGACAGTGCAGAGGTGAGGGTGTGGCCTTCCAGCCTGTCCTTGCAGTCTTTACATTTCAATTATACCTCCTGGGGCTGCCCACGTTTATGAGAGACTTTACCTAACAAATGCAAGCAGTACAACCTGGTTCTTTTTATCCTCAACGACTCCCCAACAATAAAAAATAAATAAATAAATAAATTATATCAAAACAGAAAGTCACTGCTCCCAATAATGGTACAGGAAAGAAAAAAGAAATATGAATGGTATTTTAAATTATCCCTGAACGAGTCTATATGCTTAAAGTATTTCTTATTTTTAAAATCACTGAGGTTATTTTCACACTACATTTCACATTCCTTTTCCTCAAACCCATTCACCCTTCCAACGGACATCTTCTTCACAGTAGGTTTCAGACTGCCAGTGGTAAAAGGCCACCACTAATTTTTAATACTATACATAAAAACTGTAATTTCTTATAAAGGTCCTGGCTGGATCAGTTTTCTAACATGATCCTGTATTTAAGGGGAAGGAAACTCCTTATTAAGGCAGAACTGCTCCCAGGTCCCCCTGTGTGCCTTTTAAAAGACTTCACACAGGGACACAGGGATTCTTCACAGGCTGGCCCAACTGACCAAAACTGACAGTGTAGGATTCAGGACACGCCTGGCCATTGCAACTTGACACCTGAAATAAACTCAGTTCTGCCCTGACTCTGCACTCCAGCACTGTCCCTGCATGCCCCAGGGACACCCAGGGGCCAAGGTGAGCCAGCAGCTATGGGCCTGAGGGACCTCCGAGGTGAGAGACGCTCCCACTTGGAGACCTCAGGAGAAGACGCCCGATGTCCAGCAGGCAGGGAGCACTTGGAAGCCCTGTGTTGACATCTCAGGACAAAAGCATGAGTCAGAACATAGAATTAATGAAGTTACCTGTTTGGAGGGTCCTCAGAGCTTAAAGAATTAAACTGGTGATCTTCTGTGACTTCCAGTGTCTCTGCTAAGGAAACAGAGAAATTGAAGCTGTTTTATATAGGACAAAAATGCTTATGACGCTGACTTTTTTTAAAAGAGATAGGACATAAGCTGGAGTAGAGGACATGATCAATCATAGCTCACGGCAACATCAAACTCCAAGGCTCAAGCAATCCTCTGGCCTCAGCCTCAAGTAGCTGAGGCTACTACTGGCACATGCCACCACACTCAGCTAACTTTTCTATTTTTTGTAGAAATCGGGTCTCACTATGTTGTCCAAGATGATCTCAAACTCCTGAGCTCAAGTGATCATCCAGTGCTAGCCTCCCAAAGTGCTGGGACTACAGGTATGAGCCACCACACCTGGCCTAAAGTTGATTTTTTTTCCTTGAAATGACTTCACATTTCCATTTCTTATCAACAATAGGCTGATCTGTCTAGGGAGATGATTGATAAATTTAGAAATTTTTAGCTTTTCGATAAAATGTACGAGGCCTGACAATTAAGTTTGCAAACTTGTTACTGTGCACTTATGTTGATAGCACTGAACAAACAGCTCAGTAGTTCCAGAGCCCTGAGATACCAGTGTCGTACAGTTGTGTTTGTGTGGATGTGTGGCGGTGTCTTGCTCAGTGGCATTCATTATTATTGCTGCTGTCACTGGCCACCCCACCAGGAAATCCCTCCATGAAATGAGATGTGTGTCGTACTGGGTGTCTTCCACGTGGAGAGGTGGGGGAAGGGTAGCCTGGGACCCGGGAGCTCCACCCAGACAGACTTAGGCCTCATCTCATTGCTGCAGGAGCACCCCAGGTGCTGGGGGGCCCCAAGGATGAATCAGGCAGTACCTGCCTCCACACACAGGTTTGGGTCAGTAGGAAAATACTAGGATCTGGGTCCCTCTGTGTGGCCGGGCTTGAGCTCCAGGCAGGGCCCTGTAACCTTCCACTGCCAGGCAAGGAAGGGCCTGGGCTGGGAGATGCCCAGGGCAGCCCAGACCATGCACAGGAGCTGGGAAGCCTGGGGGCTGTGGAGGCAGGAAGTTCAGGCCTGGCTCACCCTGGGCCGGGTGCCAGAATCCATGCCTTTCCCACCACTGTGGCAAAGAGGTCTGTGTGCTTGTGTCACTGAAGGATCAGAGGACAAACACAGGGTCACTTGTGCCTCCATTCTGGGGCTCACAATAGTCTTTATTATGGCAGGGTTTATAACAGGGTTTTATTGCTGGCTCTAGGTTGACAATACAAAAATAAGGAAATTGTTTTAAAATCATGCTAAATAATTCTAAAAATTATTTCAAATTATTTAATCATTTGAAATAACCAAGGAATTAAAAAATAAGCAAATTACTTTACAATAAACATATCTTCCGTAAGCACAAACTCCCCATGGTCGGCACTCGGGTTTGTCGAGAGGTTCTTACTTGTTATGGTTACAGAATAAGCACCGTGGAGCATGGTGGAGTCCCAGGATCACTGCCAACTTCACTAGGAAAAAGGGTGGGGAAACCTCTATCCTAAAAATCCTCTGTCGTTTCCAAAATTCAAAATCAAGACTTTTCTCTAAAGAAGACTCTACTGAAATTTCCACACAGTGTGAATTATGTTCCTCCACCTCAGAGGCTGTTTTATTTCTTGCCAAAAGAACATCTGGCAAATTGGGGAATTCCTATGGCACATCCTGGGCAAACGACACGGAAATAATTTTGGTGAGAACAAGAAGCATTCGGCCAGGGCACCCCGACGGGGCTCATTCTGAGGTGCCACTTTTGCAGAGAGGGTGGGTTCTGCACTTGGCTGGCCCCTGACTTCCTGGGCCTATGGCAGGTGCCCAAAGGAGGCCCTAGCTGCAGGCACTCAACCCCCATCCCAAATAGGAAGCTCTGCAGAAACACTGACCCTTGACAACAGGCCCACGGGTGCATAAGAACGGCAGAGAACAGGCTTTTATGATAAGCCGTCCCACAGCCCAGGTGGAGGTGGAAGCAGAGGCACCAAACCATGCCCTGCCATGGGGCTGTGGTCTCGGGGTGCGAGAGGGTGGGAGGCACCTACTCGGTCACCAGAGGGGCTGGCTCTGCCTTTGACAGGGACACAGGAATGCTGTCCTCTTGCATTCTCTCTTTACCCTCCTTGCTCACAATGTCCCCAGAGGGCACCTGCAGAGCTCAATGGACATCTACAAGACCCCTTCCCCACTGGACTCTCTCCTTCCTCCGAGTCCCCCTGGCCCCAGAATGGAGACAACTGGACAGACTTGACCTCAGGAGAGCCTGAATCTATAGTCAACAAATGACTTTAGAACATGCAGAGACACAGCCACCCTTTAGTGACAGGGATGAGAAAATGTGTGACATTTGCTGTGCAGTGGCTGGCGCAGGAATTTTCACATCAGTCCTCCCTGACAAGAGGCCTCTACCTCTGGGATCAGATGTTATTTCAAGATTTTCAAATAATACACTCTGACTCTTGTGTAATTGTGTTCCCATCACAGCATAAATTCAATTTGGGGCTTATTTTCCATCTTTGCAAATAAGCATCTAAAACTGGGGGAGAGAAGGGGCCAGGCCCAGACGCTAATGGAGCAGGAGCCACTGCAGGGTGCCGGAAGGGGCGCAGTACCTTCCTCGTCCAGCGATGTGGTGCGCACAATGACCGGGCTGGAGTAGGCAGGCAGCAGCAAGGGCAGGCTCGAGGGGACAGCGTAGCCACAGGGCACAGGCACGGAGTACCCGCTGGGCACAAGCAGACCCACACCCTCCTCCTCTGCACCACAGTCAGCGGTTGGCGGTGGATCTTCCTGGAACGGAGTGATGTCAATGACAGAATAGGGGTTCACTTTCACTGGGGCCACGAGTTTGGGTGGTTCTGCCGCTGTGATGCTGTCTGCTCCATGTCCATTTTCCCCTCCTGGAGGACCCAAAAAGGACTTGTCAGCAAACACACCTCCAAAAGCACGGGATACTTTCTCCTGGGCTTGGGCAAGAAGGAGGTGGGAAGGCCCAGCCTCCATTCACCTCGAGAACCCTCGGACACTTCAGGGCCACTGTGCAGATGGGCAGGACTTGCAGAGAGCTGGTACCTTGGGATGAGACACACCCACCAGGTTGTGCCTTAGATAGCCCCTCCAAGGTACAAAGGCTGTAGGAGCATTGCTGGCCACACCACAGGGCTTTGCCATGGACAAGGGGACACGGTGCTGGTCCTCCCACTGTGCTGCGGTCCAAGCAGCACATCTGGCCAGTGCCTAGCCCACATCCTGGCTTAGAACTATAACCCTCTGCATTAATTCATCTCTGATGCTTTTAGCAATTTGTATGTGTACATGTAGTGATGCAGTGATGAGGCAATTTTTGTCAGAAAACAGCAGCACCTTTTCTCTATAAAATATAAGTAGAAAGAGCAATAAGATTGAAAATTGTGGAAAATAGGGGACACAGAAAAGAAATGCCACCAAACTCAAAAAAAGTCATTTCAGATACACCATAGAGCAATCACACATCGCCGGCTCCTAGAAATCATCCTTTTCCTACAATCCCCCCATCGGGTAGTGAGAATAAGGAGAAAATCAGGAGCCCCTGATGGACAGTGAATAGGCCGCAGGTGGCAATCTGGGACTTACCTGTGGGCAAGGACCCTTCCTCAGCGGCCTCGACGCCCCCGGGCGCAGAGGGGGCTCGTCTATCAGCTTCCGGGATTTCATCTCCACTGTCGAAATCGAACTGTTCTCCCTCATCCTCCTCGTTGTTGTTGGTGTCACACTTCACTTCACTTTCTAACGTTTAAAGTAACGTAAATGACAATGTCAACGTTCCTTAAAGCAAAGACCAAGGAGACAGACAAACGGCCAGAAATGCTCACTTACTCTACCCTGAAGCTAGCCTACTACTGGGAAAAATCTGCTTCACTAGAATCTTATATCAGCGTTTATTTCCTTTCAATGGGATCTAACAACTCATAGTTGGAAAAGAAAATGAAAAGAAAGGAAGGAAAAAAAGGACTTTTCACATTTCAAATACACATACCATGGACTTATAAATTACATAGGAAAAAACAAATCTTAAAAATGTATTAAGCCAATGAGCAAGAGGAGGAATGTTTAAACCCAGTAATAGGCATGCCCGAGACTTGACCACATGGGCAGGACCTGCCCATCACCCCCTGCAGTGGGACCTGCCCATCACTCCCTACAGTGGGAACTTGCCCATCACTCCCTGCAGTGGAACCTGCTCATCACTCCCTGCAGTGGGACCTGCCATGGCTGCTCAGTTAGGATTACTTGTTATAGGAGGAGGCGTGAAGATTTGCTGATGTAACACATTTCATATCACAAATATGATATGACTTTTTCTTTTAAAGCTGAATTTATTTTTCAAGGATCAGAGCACTGTACTTGCTGTAATCTCAAATTATTAGAGGGTCATTTTCTTTAAAAAGTTTTTCTGGAAAAAAATACATACCCAGGAACTAAGATGTTCTGAAAACAACCCTACGATTTCTGTGCAGGGACAAAACAGAAGCTATGGGGACCTGAAGCCACACTGCCCTTGCAGAGAACAGCACGGTGTCCTGAGGGGTGGCAGTGGCTCAGGGGGTCTTCAGGGGGACGCCGTGAGAGGCAGGATGCTCCTACATACTCTGACCACACATGACCTCCATTGCTGGGACTTAGGGGAAGACACCTCTGTAACGCTGAGAGATCTGTGGGCAGCACAGAGACGGCACATGGCCCCAGGTGCCTCACACACACAATTCTGGAGAAATTATCACAAGCTCATGAAGAAAGGACACTGTCTATTCACCAATAGACAAGGCTCAGCACCTGATAGGTGGTGACTACATGACACACACCAGGCTCACAAGAATGAATGAATGAATGAGAAGCAGTCCACAAACTTTTGAGCTTTTTTGCCATGATAACTCATTTTTTCTTAATAAAACTAAGTAGAATTCAATAAGCAAAGGGGAATAAAAACCATCAAAAGAGTCCATTCAAAGTCCAAACCTACACGTGACCAGGATGCCCAGCATTGCAGCCTGAAGCTGGAAGAAAAAGGGGGATTTGACCCAGGCTCCCTGAGAGAGGCACCCTGCGTCCCACTGGCACCCTGACTCGGACTCCCAGCCTCTGGAACAACCGCAGGACACATTTCTATTGCATAAGCCAAGCGGTCTGTGGCACTCTGTCAGGGCAGCCCCAGGAGGACGGCGCAGGAGCTGGGCCACGTCCACTCCTGTGACCCAGGATTGCCGGCCCCTATCTGTTTCAAAACATTCACGATGGGAGTCGCGGAAGCAATTCCCACTCCTCAAAACCGGTGTTCTCCAGGGAGCCATTTACCAAAGTCAAAGAACAGCCCTGAGAAAAATCTCAAGTTTGAAAACCTGAAAACGCTGAAAGGCCACTCAAAGCATCTGCTGCGGCAAATGACAGATAGCATTAATTTTTAAAAAGGCTTTTGGTGAATCTGTAATTTAGTGGTCCTTATTGAAGTGATTGTTTGGCAAATTGGCTCTCTAAATGTCGGGTCACTTCCAAGTCACCCATGAGGCACAGAAGCAATATGGGAGGGTGTGAGGCAAGCAGGACATGCGGGCAGCAGGGCATATGTCCTACAGATGGGGACATATACCCAGGAGCTGGATGGGCAGCCTGCAGTGACCTGGGAAGGGCAGTGGGCCTGATGGTTTGGCTGTGGCCTGGGGCTGACATGCACAGGACTGCAGTTTTGAGGCCAGGAATGGCCCCAAAGGCCATGAAACTGAACCCGGTGTTGGGGGTTGTGAACCGTCCTTCCTCTCTATTCCTCTAGGCTGCCCAGGACAGACTGAGAACAGTCACATGATACCTATAAAGCCACAAGTCACAGAATCCCAGAGTCGTAAAGCAACACAAGGTCTGGGACAGGGCAGGGCCCAGCAGTATTTCTTCACCAAGACCCTAAGGAGAACACAGATATGTGACCTGAAACAACCACAAACATGCCACACTTAAATTTTCTCATTTCTTTAAGAAAATATTTATTTTATAGGCTTCAAGAGATGCACTGACTCAGGCCCCAGCGTCCCCAAGAAGGAGAGGACAGGCTGACACCCCCGGCCCTTCCCTGGTAGCAGACGACCCTCTGGCCGCTCCAAATCCGGGAGCAGCTTTTAAGGAGGAGCCGAGGATTAACTCACTAAGAAAAACAAAGGAATATTTATTTGTAAGTTCAGAGATGAAAGCTAAGTGTTATTTTCCTGGGGCTTTTAAGACCATGTTTGATTATAAAATGAAAGCTTAATTTAAGATAAGATTTGCCCTTATTTCAAATGATGGCTGTTTGTTTTTTTTAATTCCTTTTATTGTTTTATTTTTTATTTTTATTTATTTATTTTTTGCAGTTTTTGGCCAGGGTCAGGTTTGAACCCGCCACCTCTGGCCCTACGCCTTGAGCCACAGGCGCAGCCCCTATTGTTTTATTTTTTAATAAAAATCAAAAAGCACCAGGCGACAAACAGCTTCAGTAACAAGAGGCTATTCGTAACCACTGTGCTCTGGGTGTTACTGTGGTTGTTGGCTGTGCTGCTGCAGGGGGTCCCCCAGAAAACAGTGCCCCCCAAGAGGAAAGCCCACCCCACCCCACCTTCAGGGCTAACCCTGCCCCCGGCAAGGCCTGGACCATAGGGTCAGCAACGCTCTATGTCCAGCCCACTGTGTGGTGCTGCCCTTTGTCTGAGCTCTCCGTTGAAGTCACCAGGCATTTGGTAACTGACTTTTTTGTGAATCATCGTTAATGTGGCAATGGTACTGGTTTGTTCTCCCCATAACACACTTTGCTATTAATTAGAGAAAGACGTTAGCTGGTGATGTGACTTTAAAATCATAAAACTGTGGCGTTTTGCACACTGAAGTGTACCCAAGCATTTTCTAACATGATTAAAAAAAAAAAAAAATCCCAGATCCTCCTCTAACTTGGTTTGCTAAGTGCTCAGGGGCCTGGATTCTGAGCACTTTATAGACATTAACTCCTTAACTCCCAGCACGCACTCAGGAGGCACTGCTGTCTGCAAAGAGGACGAGAGGGCTAAAGGCTGGATGACCAGCCGCAGACCCACAGAGGCTGCTGGGGTCATCAGCTCACGTCGTCCAAGTCGATATTCCAACCCGGGAAGCCTGAACTTCTTCCTGGTGCCCACCCGCCTCTCAAACACCAGTCCACCTGGTGACAGTTTAGCATGCTATGCTATGAGCAAGTCCCAGACAGGCACAGGCACCTGATGAAAGGGAAAGAACGGGGTGGAATAAAGAATTTCCCACCAAACACGTAACAGCACAGTGGACAGGATGGTACGCAGCCACTGAACATGACAGTTATGAAATACTTATGAAATAAAAAATTTAAAGCAGGACATAAAAATGTACACTCAACAAAAATATATATGTAATGACTACAATTATGTAGACAAGAAATATGAGTAAAATAACCAGAAAAATGGTGACCCGAAACACAAACACCAGTTATGCCAGCGCCAGTAAGAAGTAAGATTCACGTCCTGCTGCTTCTTTCTTTTATTTTATTTTGTTTTTTTTTGGAGAAAGAATCTCACTATGTCACCCTCAGTAGAGTGCTGTAGTGTCACAGCTCACAGCAACCTCAAACTCTTGGGCTCAAGCGATTCCCTTGCCTCAGCCTCCTGTGTAGCTGGGACTATAGGCGCCTGCCACAATGCCGGGGTGTTTTGTTGTTGTTGTTGCAGTTATAATTGTTGTTTAGCAGACCCTGCAGGGCTCAAACCCCCCAGCCTCAGTGTATGTGGCTAGCGCCCTACTCACTGAGCTACAGGCGCTGAGCCTGCCACAATGCCGGGGTGTTTTGTTGTTGTTGTTGTTGCAGTTATAATTGTTGTTTAGCAGACTCTGCAGGGCTCAAACCCCCCAGCCTCAGTGTATGTGGCTAGCGCCCTACTCACTGAGCTACAGGCGCTGAGCCTGCTTCTTTATTTTCAAAGCCATTTTATTTTTAAATGGATAGCTTTACTTGGCAGTGGGAGGCAATTATAATTAGGATATCATCAAGTCATCAAAAAAGATACCAGGCCATCATCCTCATGTCTGCTTGTCACAAAAGTTAATTAGCCAGGCATGGTGGCTCACACTTACAATCCTAGCACTCTAGCACTCTGGGAGGCTGAGGTGGGTAGATCGCCTGAGCTCAGGAGATTGAGACAAGCTGGAGCACAGTGAGACCTCATCTCTACTGAAAAATAGAAAAAACTAGCCAGGCATTGCGGCGGGCACCTGTAGTCCCAGCTACTCGGGAGGCTGAGACCAGAGGATCTCTTGAGCCCCAGAGTTTGAGACTGCTGTGAGCTATAACATCAACGCACTCTACCTAGGGTGACTGAGTAAGACCCTGTCTCAAAAAAAAAGAAAAAGTTAATTAACTAGACAGTCATGTAGCACTATCACAGTTGTTGAGCTGAAGTCCTATTGTTTAAATGTGACCTTCCCCAAAATGTACAAAGGCCACACAGGAGCTGTCAGCCAGGGACAGGAGGGCCAAGAACCACATTGCCCATGGCACCAAGACCCCACCGGGACGGCCTGCAGCTGCCTCCTCAGTGCTTCCAAAGCTCCTGGGAACTGTTTTGGGTGAAATGTTAACAGTGGCAAATTGAGGGGATTTTCTTACTCCCAGCTGGGAGACTAGTGGGATGGGAACTGGGGAGGACAGCCTGGCCAGTCTGACTTGCCTGAGGATCTATGTGGCATCTTGAGAGGCCAAGCCACACCTGCTGGTAGGAGGGGCCCACGGGGGAGCCCCGGTCAGGATGAGGGGTAAGATATGCTCACAGGGACCCTGTTGGAACCTGGGAAATTAATTGCCCTCCGGGCAGGCCTTCACCCCTGCTACGGGGATGAAGTGTGGTCTGGCCAGGCACCTCAGCAGAGTCTGGTCCTGTGGAGAACCGGCATGGACGGGCATTACAATTAAGGCAGAGTTATCAGGGATACCAGGCGCTGGCCAGCACAGAAGATCCTGTCAGCAAACCTCAGACATACTTTTAATAAGAAAACAGACGGTTTCAGTCTTCTTTGAAAACAGTGGTCAAAACACGGTGAAAGGAAGTGTACATTTGCCAGGAGATTTTTAGTAGGTCAAAGATCTCCCGATTTTAAACACCTGTGGAAGGCACTTTCTGGATCCACCTCTTATTTTCAACTTCTCCCTCATCTGTAACTATCTCTTGCACACCACACACCATCATCATTCCCCATCTCACGTGTGTGGGGAGGAAAATGCTGAGGATGACTGCTTATTTCCACAAAGTGCCAGAAAGAAGGCAGGTTCCTTACATGGTAGAAGGAGAAGTGGCCCAGGGTGGGCAGCCCCCTGCTGGGTGTGTCCTAAAGGAAAGAAATTGAGATGGCAAGAGACATGAGTACAGCCTGGTCCCAGCAGCCAAGGCTTGGAGTTACCTTAAGTGTCCATCAGCTGGTGATAGGATAAAAAAAAATGTAACTTATGTCCACAATGTAGTAGTATTCAGCCCCCAAAAGGATAAAATCCTGCCATCTGCAGCAACAAGGAAGAAACTAGAGATCACTGTGTTACATAAAATAAACCAGACACTGTCTCCCCCACACAGGGAGGGGAGGAGAGGGTCTCAGGAAGACAGAGGGGACAGGTGGTTACCAGGGGCCAGAGGAGGAGGAGTAGCTAAATGGGCACAAATACACAGTTTGATAGAAGAAATAAGAATGGTGCTCAATACATCAGTAGGGTGACTATAGATTAATCACAAAATAATTAGTCTATTGTACATTTCAAAAATCACTAGAAGAGAATGTTTCCAGCATAAAGAAAAGACAAATATTTATAGTGACAGGTATCCCAAGTACACTGATTTGATATTGACAAATTATATGAGTGTATTAAATTATCACATGTACCCTGAAACTATGTACATCTTTTACACATCAATAATCAGAAACTGTTTATTACCCCCTAAAACAGAAGGAAGAATAGAACTGCAGCCTCAGCTTCTTGGTACTACGTCTCATAATCTACGGTCTTACGGCTCCAGAAAACTCCAAAAGGTAGACGTTTACTTCTGCCTTCACACCCCAAACACGGGGAGAAGATGCCCGGAGGCTCTTTACACTTGTCACCCTGTCACCAGCTACTGGTGGGTGTCCTCCACCCTGATTCCTTCACCTGCAGAATCATCTTGTCAGAGCTTGGTGAGCAATGGTGTCTCTGGGTCCTCGAGGGGTGAAGGACAGATTCAGCTCTTTCCTGCCCAGTCACAACCCCTGGGAGCACCCACAGAGTGGGAGTGGCAGAGCAGAACCAAGACAGGTTTCTTCCCAGACCCAAGCCTCCCGTCCTCTGCTTCCTGCCCTGCAGCCTCCCCGTCTGGGGCCAGCCCAGGTCTGTGTGCACAGCACCGTCCAGCAGACGCGAGGATGCAGCCTTCGTCTCCACAGGCCGCCCACCACGCAGACGTTGGTCAGTGCAGACCTGCTTCCCCACTGGCTGCTGTGTGAGCCGGTGTCCCCTGGCCTGGTCTTTTTGGCAGTGACTGAACTCTGGTGAGGTGACACTAAATAGGAAACTTTAACTGGTGGCCCCTCCCTTCGTAGAGTCTCTGCCAAGGGAGCAGATGGAGAAAAAGGTGGCGCTTGTCCCTTGCCCATAAGCTACAGGGCAGAGAAAACACAAAAGGAAACTACCTGTGCTCGGCCCAGGTGCAGGAGAGGCTGTGTGGTTTGGGAGAAGGCCTGCCTCGAGCAAGCTGCATTTATTAGCCTCTAAAATAGGAAGCTTCCTTCTCCTAACCATGCCCCCTCCAGTAGAAACTGGTGAAGTTACGCTCTCCAGGAATCCCTGATGCTGAGAGCAGGCCCCTCCTCACAGGGAAGCACCTGTGAGGACAGTGAGAGGCTCCCCAGGATGACCCGAGGGGAGGGAAGCACATGCCGGGGACACGGCAGGTGTGGGCGTGTGGGGCCAAGGCTCACAGCAAACCCTCATCTTTCACCCCAGCCCACACCCCAGCTGCCAGCAGTTGAAAGGTCCCAAAGTTTCAGGTCTGGGTGAAGACTCTGATGCACCATCACCCAGCAGGGACACCTCAACTGGGGAGACGCGTTACCTTCAGGAGCGGGAGGGGGCAGCCCGCGCTGGTCCATGCCACAGCCTGCTCTCCTCGGCTTTGTCGGAAGAAGGGGGCCCTGGAAGAATGAGACAGTGCCCGTCACATGTCAGGAGGACGCACGTTCACTCACCACACACAGGCTCCACAGATAACCCTGAAGGAAGCTGTCACCAATGGCTATATTTAGAGAACTTGCCACCTATTAGGGGCAAATACTTGTAAATCTTCCTTGAAATAACATTCATGAACAAAACAAAACCAGGCAGCTCTGAGTGTTGGCTGGACTTCACCTTGAATTGTAGCCAGGAGCTTATTTTGCAACTTGGACTCACTGATCAGACCCTCCCAACCTAACCCAGCCTTCAATTCTCTGCTTAACTTCATGCCACAGTCTCAGGGGAGACGTCAACACATAAACATTTTTCTTCCTCTTCCTTCAACTAAAACTTTAACAGTTTTGAATAAAGCCTTGCTCAGGACTGAGAACAGAACTGACCATGGAACTAACCTCTTGGGACCAGGCAGATCACCACATGCCTGCTTTTTTTTGCTTTTCTTTCCTAAACTTATTTCCCTACATGCTAACAGAAAAGTACATTTCGGCATAGATCAATACATACTAGCACTCGAGGAGGTGGCCAGGTCCTAGTGCTGGAGGTGGCTGTCCTGGTACCCAAGTTCACTTGACCTGTGCTGAGACCACAGAAGACCTGGTCCCCCCAGTACCATCAGATTAGGAGCAACGTTGGCCACAGCTGGGACCAGGTCCAGGTGGAGAATAAAGGCCAAAGTGTCACCTGCACACCCAGCACCTCCTCAGCCATACTGGCCACAGCCCGGATGACTACTGGCCTCCTGTGCTCTTCAACCAGGAGAACACCAGGTGCTGGAGGGCTCCAGTCCCTGCTGAGGCACACCTAGGACACACATTCAGCCCTGAGAATTCTAATATAAGTCACAGAATTGACTATTCTGGTGTTTTCAGGAGGAAACAAGCACCTCAAAGTCAGATGAGCTGTTAATACTCTTGCCAGTCTGTCAGCAGCCAGGACAGAGTGGGGTCCTGTCCACCAACCTCAGGTGCCTATCAGAGGCTCTGCGCCCCTCACCCTTTCCAGCCCCCCAGCACCTGCCTCCCTCATCTCAGCAGCAGGTGCAAGGGGGCTTGCCAGGTGCGATAACAGTGCCCTGATTCTCACATTTGCTACGGCATAGCCATCACCACAACCTAGGAAGTAGGGCCTGTTATTATTTTCAAATGAAGAAACTACAGCCAGGAAGACTTAAGACAGTTACCAGGGCTACACCTGAGGGCAAGAGTCTGATGGCAGAGCCCGAGAGCCCAGACCTGGAATCTGCGGTTCTCCCTGCTTATCCCCATGAAGCTGGAGACCTGGCAGGTTATGTCATCTCTGCCCGGAATATGTGGTCAGTGGCAATATCTCTCAGAGTGCTGTAGCTAGGTGGACCATCCGGAGATGAGAACAGCACTTGGTACAGTGCCCAGTGCAGTAATTGCTCTCCAAGCACTGGCCACAATTGTCCACTGCAGCCATAGTCACCATTCCCACTGAACCTCAGGGCTTCCATCGGACACATGCTCGGCAACACCAACATAAGGGGCAGAGGCGCAGAGAAAACGTGGTTCTGTCTCACATTTCAGACACACAGTCAGCATGGGGTAGTGCACACAGAAGGAACTCTCAGAGCGGAGGTGCCGTGCACGAGCTGGTTGACCTCTGTGCTGATGACGCAATCCCGCCGGAATTCAGCCAACCCTGGCTCTGTGGCACTGACAACAAAATGGAAATGATGCTGCAGCCAACAAATAGACAGGAGCCAGGCATCTCACCAGTTTGATGGCAAAGCTATGCAGGGACCCTTGGAGGCACACGTGGGGAGGGGGCACGGGGGCTGGCCTTGGGGTGCGGGCCAGTGAGGCCACATGAAGGAGAGGACAGCTCAGAAGATCCTGGCAGCTCCAGAAGATGGAAGGAGAACACTTTCCCCTGCTACGTAAAAAGCAAAAATGCTGGATCGCGTATTTATGGATCCTTCAGGAATTTGGGTTAACTTCACCTTTGAATGAACATGGGGCAGCCAGAGAAACTCCATCTCCCAGATCAGTGCTGCCAGAGGTGTGGGCCCCTAACAGGTTTAGGGACAGCGGTAAGCCGGCATCCCCCAGCAGGTGCCTCCTGCAGCTCCCAGCCCTGGCGCACCAAGACCTCAGGGAACAGGACAGATGAAGACCATCATCACTGCCCTTCCACAGCCCTGAGGGGAACAGGAAAGAAGGAACCTGTGACAATGAGGACCGCTGTCCACACCCCGTGGGCTCTCACTACCCTGTGCCATGGCTGTTCTGCTTCCCTTTCTCAACAGTTGAAGAAACTGAGTCCAAAGGGATTTACCTACTTGGTGAACATTATGAACAGAGGCCAGAGTAGCCAGACGTGTTCTTGGGCTTCCAGAAAAGCAAAACTTTCTTACTGCACTCACTTTGTATCCTCTCTACCCACATTCTGCTCAGCTGTGACCTGAGCCAGTAGCTGAGGCCAAAATCAGGTATCCTTCTGTTAGCAGGCAAAGCCAACCCTCGGGCATGTCGTAACTGACAGCCTCGTGGCTCTCTGGGTCTTAAGAGAATTCTGTTCCTCCAAGTCTTATGTTTTACTCATTTTCAGTCTTTTTAAGCACATAGTATGAATGCTATCAATGCTATTCATTTTCACTACGTGAACTGCACAAAAATACTCACGTTGATTTCTCACTTTTTCATTTATAATATTAGGACAAAATAAAACACAGACGAGCTTGAGCTCTGCTCTGACCCTGCTCCCGGTACACAACAGCAGCCAGCTCTAAGGCCCCTCACACGCACAAGCCACCACGCTGCCGGAAAGCCCCTGCCACCGTGTGGATGAGGAAGTGCACTGGGCCACAGGGAGCCGTAGCTCCTGGCTGGTGAGTGTCCTCAGCCTAACAAAGCATCAGACAGGTTACAGGCACCTGGAGCTTCTTCCTTTTAAAATTGCTGCCAGTGGAAAACTGCAGCTCTGAGAAGGAAACTGTCTATTGTGTGGATGTGGAAACTGCAACTTTGTTTCTGAACTCTGCAGAGACCTGTACCTCCAGGTCTCCATGGACAGACAGCGTGTGCCCCCACCTCCCACGACCCGTGTCCCCACCACGGGCATGCCCTGAGAACCAAGTTCAAAGGCTCAGACGAACTTGCCTAGAACCTGTGGGCAGCACCAGAACATCCCACCCTCTTGAGTACAGGTGGATCCGGAGCCTTGACCTTTCTTAACAATCTTCTGGTGGCCAGTGTGCCAGACGCCTCCCCTTGTGGCCTTGTCTGGATGGGCAGGCTGGATGGGCAGGATGGTATTTTGCGAGGGAGGGCCTGGGCAGAGCTCCTTCAGCCTTGCCACAGTGGAGAATGGCCCTGGGGCACACCCAGGACTCCCATTCAAAACACCCTATCCCATCGACCTACATGCACCATGAGATAATGCCAGCCTGGGCTGCCGGGCTTTGTTTTTATTATTGCTGTCATTTTCCAATTTAAGCATCTTAATGAAAGATTTCATTGTGCATCTGGATTGTGGTTTTAAACAAAAAGATGACACAAAGGCAGTACAGAGAGCCACCGAGCCCTGGAGGGCTGCCTCGCCGCAGTGCGTATACTCTGCCTCTCCCCCACACAATGCTCCGGAGTATGGTAAAGTCACTCTCTGAACATCCTCAGGGGAACACATCTGCACCTACACAGCACCGTTCACAAGCACCTACATCTGCAAGGAGAGCTCAGGTGGATGTCCTGAACAGGAGGCGATGGGCAGGACCCAGGACGGAGACCTGAGGAAATTCCACAAGGACCTTTCTGTAGCAAGTCTCTGCCCCCAAATGAGCCCCTGGGCAGGAAGCACACGTGGTGGTCAAGGACCAAGGACTCTACCCTGAGCAAAGGTGTAAGAAGAAGGCAGAGGGTGGGGAGCCCAGCCACAGAACCCGTCTGTCTGGGCTCCTCTCAGCTAAGGTTCTCAGCCAGACCAGCTCCAGAGCTGTGTTTGCCTCCACCTCCAGCTGCAGAAATGAGGGAGGGGCTGCAGGGAGCACTGCTCTTGGTCATGGGGTGTCCCACCCTACTGCTCAGCCAAAGTAGCATGTAGGTCTTGTGCAACCTGGACCTCATGGTCCCAGTCTCAGTGGTTCTGCAGAGGTGAGGGGTGGCAGATTGAGCCACCCACATCTCCAGGCCACACCATAGACCATGCTGGGCTTAAAGCATCAGCATGGACCCATGTGGTCACTGAGGCTCACAGTCCCTTCCCTCCACCTCCCACCTGAGGAGATGGTGGCTCCAGAGAACAGAACCCAGGCAGGCACCTAGGGACAGGTGCTGGGTGCTGAGGAGTCTGAGGCTGCAGCTCTGACCCCCACCACTGGCAAGTCACGGATCCACTGGGTGGATGTCACACTGGATGGCTGCTCAGGGCCTTACCTGGGCCCCCAGGCAGGTGTGAGTCAGGGCTGACAGTGTCAGAAGGGGCCCAGGAGCATGGAGAGCATCCCCAGGAGAGGCCATAGGGCTGTGGCAAGTGTCAGGAGGAACAGTGAGTGCAGTGGCCAGGTGGGTGCAGCTACAGTGGCTGAAGACTGGGCTGAGACTGGGTAAGGGTGGGAGCCTACTACCTTCCACACGACCCCACAGGACAGTGACGCCCTCACCCCTGCACTCCCCTGCATCTCTAGACTTGGCATTCATGCAACCTAATAGTCAGCAGGAAGCCCCCAAATGGCAATGGCCCAACTGGACACTGCCCTCCTCAATGTCCCTACCCCACCAACACTCAGCAGGCTCCCTGGGACCAACAGAGTGAAGCTCACCCTATGCTCATCTCTGTGAAAGTGCAGAGTCTTCAGAGTCTAATGAGAATACGAAAAAGCCACCTACTATGTGTCAAGATATCTTACTAAAATACAAACATATCAGATCTACAGTGTACAGGTGTCCAAAAGTGCAGTGCACATCCTGAACAACAGAGCTCAGCAGAAAGAAACTGAGGACTCCACCCTCCCCATTAAATCAAACCTTCCCCCATTGTTCTAGCTCACCAATGGCTCCTGTGATAGACCACCACCCACGGCCCAGCCCTTCCCCCTGCAACCCTCCCCAGGTCCCTGTCATTCTCACCCTCACAGACATGCTCCCTGGTGTCTCTCACACCTCACTCCCTGGTGTCTCTCACACCTCGTCTCTCTGACATGAAATCCGTGCCCCTCTCTACTATGCACAGCAGCCCCTGGACTGCAGGCTGCTGCCTCTGGGCCTTTGCACATGCTGTTGCTTCTGCCTGATGTGCTATGCAGGGGACCCTGACTCCTGCCTCCTCAGCCCCTCACCAAGTCACCCCTCTGCCAGGCCTCCTATGCCACCTGTGTGCACTGCCAGCTCCTCCTCCCCCCTCCTAGCCCTGTCTTCTGCTGTTTCTCCACAACACCTCTCCTGCCTAATGTCACTGATTTGTTCTCTCCCCCAAAAGAAGGACGTCAGCCCACAGGACATCTGGCCCACCCTGTGGGTGCCTAGTCCACTGAATACGGTCCCTTAATCCATCTTTTCCAGGTTTATCAGAGCCTTGTCTCTGCTTATCATGTGACCATAGGTACCTTTATCCATTTGTAAAAAGTTTATCTTTTTAAAAGTATGAGAACTTAGTTTAAAAAACATATGAGAACCAAATGGCACCAATGGTACCTCTTTAATCATGGGAGAGGGCTCAGATGAGGCTGGGCAGTTAGTTGGCCTACCCAGACCCCTCTGAGCTCCATGGGCAATGAGCCATCTGCAAAATGCACTACTACTGTGCTACTCTGCAAACTAGAAATATCCCACAATCACAGTGAGCGTGCACCCAACTCCCTCCGTTCCCTCTGGCTGGAAGTCACAAGGGTCCTTGGCCTCCACTCCGTCTGCTTCTGCACACACAGCAGAGCACAGAAGCGGCTCCTTACAGTAAACTGAAGCAGGCTGCAAAGTCCACCCCCCACCGCTGGCAGAGAATCACTACAGGGACTGCACACATGAAGAAGCATAAACCTCTCCTTCTTGCTACGACTACCTATGATTAGTTTTCCAAATACTGTTGTCTGGCAGAATGCTCCACCTCTCATTCCTTCCTACTAAATCACAGAGACATGCATGTCTGAACGCTATTCCAGGCACAGAGGGCCATCACATCCCTGCAGGCTCCTCAGAGCTTTGATCCTGGATTTGGAGCCATAAATGGAGAGCTGTGTCCTTGGAACCTCAGGCATGACTTTAAACTTTAGCTGCAAGTGCAAAGTGACCTATTCTCCCTAACACTGGACAAGTGTCCTAGAGCGGGAATTCCCTTCCACCCGCTCTGCTGGCTGAATGCAGGGAGCCCACGCAGATGACCTGAGGCTCAGTGCTGCTGGTTGCTGAGTGCAGGAGAAGGAGGCATGAATGTGCTTTCTTGTCACACTCCAGGGGGAGGGAGCGGGCTAGCCTGGGGCACCAGAGCCCAAAGCAGCAGCCCCCTATGTGGTCTGCTGACCCAGCCAGGCTCAGACCTGCACATATCATGCGGAGAAAAACCCACCAAATTCCTTCCACCCAGTGAGGCCGCCAACCTCCAGAAGAGCTGGAACCCAGGACGCACACATACTCCTGAGACCAAGGCCCTCTATCCTCACCCTGAGACTTCCACTCAAATGTGCACTGAACATCACTTCTGCCGGATTCCTTAAAGAAAATCAGAAACTACACTGAAATCAATGCTCTATTTTCCTTTCAGAAAAAATAAAGCAAATAACAGAATAACACAGTAAGTTTACACAGCTCATTTCTATCAAAATATAATTCCCTGGCCTTTCTTATATGGTTAGCTCTTAATCATCCACATTAATGAGAGATTAAAGAAGTTCCAAAAGCATGTATATATTTGAAGTTTTCCTCCTGGTATCTATGTTTCTGAGTGAATGTATAAAAATGATGTCCAGGTGTGCAAGTCTGCCTCCTGAGAGCTGGAGGACATGCCACTGGCCAGAGACAGCATCAAAGAATGTAACCTTGGCAGATGAAGCAAAGGATCAAAGCACACCTGCCTTGAAAAGCTCCTTCACTATCAACGTAGAGAGTGCATTCAGGGATTGCAGCGATTCCTTGTTTTCTTCACAAAATCCCCAGTTCCATGGTCCCAAACAACTAACTGTCACCAAGATTTGGGGGCCTAAAATAGGTGGTACAGGGAGCCAGCTCCTTTGCAAATGTTCACCCCACCAGGCCCACGTGCCCCTGAACTGCAGGCTTCCCACTGTGACCTTGCCAGAGCCCCTGCATGGTTACAACGTTTGATACCATGTTTCACTTCATAAAGCATTTCTCATATCAGAAGATGACTCCTAGAAGAGAACAAAAACTAAGGCTAAAAAAATCGTTTTAATATTTTACAATGTCTTTTCACACTGTTTAATGAGAGTATAAGCTATCAAGACCCCATGAATAGCCCTCTCCACTCTCAGGTGCCCATGACATAAGGACAAAGAAGGGCAGGACGTGGCAACGATGGAAGGGGAAGAAGAACACTGGCACGGTTAAAAATGGTCATTTTTATGATCAACATTCTGAAAATTTTACACACAAAGAAAAAAGAAAGCAAAAACAAATTTCCATGCCTAGCAACTTTGAAAAAGCTGAACTGGAGTTGGAGGCGGTGTGTTGGCTGGGGCTGACAGCAGGGGCATCTCCAGGGTCCCCCCTCTGTGACTTGCCTGTTCTCATGGGTAGTCCTGTCTCTCCAGATGGACCTGTCTCTCAGGCAGGACCCCCAGGGCCATAAGCACCATGTAGCCACACTTTGCTTACCAGCCCCTCCCCTACCTGAATACCACAATCACAGCCACCCGCCTCTGCTCTGGACTCTGCTTTTGGACCCTTGTCACTCTACCTGGACCTCAAAACCCAGGTGAAGGTCTCCAGAACTTTGCCCCTCATTCTTCCAAAATTACACTCTTAGAAGACTTGGTTAAGAGAGACAGCTGTAATTCCAGGTCATAAAGGATTAACAGCCCCATTTTTCTTCTGTCTTACTTGTAGGCACTTACCTTTCTACCCAGGCAAACTATAAATAGCATATGACTGAACCATTAACCTCTCAACATTTCTCCATGCAAAATTTTCATTATATTCCCTCTCACATGCATTGGGCAATAAAAGAATGATGTATCATACAACAAGGGTTTTTTATTTTTTATTGCGATGATGTTTTCATACCATCATTTACAGAATACAGCCATAACTACTGCATGTATATTTTGCTCTAATTTATGCCAAACATTTTAAGTTTATAATGCTGTCTAGCAAGTGGGAGCAAACTGAAGCCTGTGAGATGACTGGACTCACACACTGGGAGGCAAACAGCTTCAGAACTCAACCTAGGGCCCTAACACCATGGGCCTTCACATCCCCAGGCACCTCCATCTGGAAGAATCCCGAGGAGTTTTCTTCTAACTTTACCAAAAAAACTGCAATAAAAATGCAGCACATCAAAATACCGAGATGATAAATGGGGTGAATCTAGAAAGTCAAGCATGAACTTGCAAAAGATAAAAATGCCATTTCCAGTAACTGAATTTTACCTCCTCTCTAATTGTCCGCAACATACAGTCACACAAATGACATCTCTAAATGGCAAGAAATCACAAACATGCTGACTGCAGGGCAGCCATGTCCACAGCCATTAAAGCCACTCAGATAAATGCTGTGAGAGACAGAGGGGCAGAGGATATTGTCAAAAATACACAAAGTGTGAACCTCAATTGTCATCTTTCTTCTCTAATAAAAGTTATTTTCTATAAAACAGATGTTCAATGCAAATACTGTAACTCCTTGCCATGTTCTACCTATAGGGAAACCAAGTAACTCTTGCAAAAAATCTAGAATATTGACAGCAACAAAACTGCTTTGTGGCTCAACCATAGAAAAGAATAAAAGCCCACTGTATTCTGAGAGTTGTCACCTGTGGCAAAAGTTAGTGCTTGAAACGAACATTAGATGTCAACAGTTTATCTGCAGTTCTGTGGGAACGGTCATTGAAGGACCTGGCACAGGGACGTTCACCTTGGCACCTGGGTCCCACCAGGGGACGCACCTGCTGACCAAGGGCAGATCTGCTCACCACCCACTCCAGCCACCGCGCGGCCAGGCTTTCTCTAAAACAGTAAATATCTTCATCCTAAAGCAGGGCCGAGTCTTTGTGCCCTTATAGGAAACTATAAATTACTGCCTATCCCCCACTTAATACCCCAACTCATTCCTCAGGCACCATAAGCGGGGTGTGGGTCCACCTGAGCCGGGAGTGGGGGGCATACCGCCTGCACCCTGACCCCCCACCAGCCCTAGCCCCATTACCGTTGTGGGGAGCAGGGCACCCTGCTGGCGGTGGGGAGGCTGCTCCAGGGTCTCAGCCTCTCCCTTACATCGCTCGTGCCCAGGAGGTCACGGGGAACAACCCGACGTCGGAGGACTGATCTTGTGTCTCAGCCTCTCCCCTGCATAGCCTGTGCCCAGGGGGTCAGGGGAAATCCGCTGACGTTGGGGCGCTGCTCGCTGCGCTATCAGAGCTCGGGGGACTGGGACATCCCGCCTCCCGCGCGATCCCGAAACCCTCGGGGTGGGACTTAGCTATTTGAGGCGAACCGGGAAAAAGTGCAACTTTTAAAGGAAACCAGAAACCTCACTAGAGGACCCTCAGCCCGCACTTACCGTGGACTGCCTGGATGCGGCCCGTCGTCCCCCGCCGTCCCCGCGGTCCGCGCCCACCGTCCGTCCCGCGCCCCCCGCCGTCCCCTCGGCCCGCGCCCACCGTCCGTCCCGGGTCCCCCGGCAGACCCCCGACAGTGATGCGTCCGGCCCCTCCCGCGCTGAGCCACCGGCTCCACCCACCATGCTCTAACTGGCGGACCCGGGCCACGCCGGGCGCTCATTGGCCGTACTGCCTGCCCGTTTCTCGGCCTCTACCCCGCCTTCGCGCCCGCGCATTCCTGCGGGGCCACGTGGCCGCCGGCACCCCCTCCCTGGCTCAACGCCTCGCCAGGGCAGAGCACGCGTGGGAGGGGCCGCGGCAGACACCCAGCCCTCGCCCAGATCGTCCGCCTCTCCCTGCGGGTCTCCACAGCTTGGGCTCCTTTCCCGAGGGGAAGGGGGACCGCCCCCTGCCCTGGCCTAGAGCGCCGGCCCGCTCCCCTCCCCCGACTCACCGCCCTGCTCGCTTGGCGCGGCGCTGGCTGGCGTGGGAGGGGGCAGGGGCGGATACACAGTTCCCTGAGCATCCGCCCTCCTAGTGGACCCTGGGACCGTGCGCCCTCGCGCGGAGGGGTGGATACCAGCGCCCCTTCCCTCCCTCAGCACCACCATCCCTCCCCGTGGACACCTCGAACTGCTTTCACTCAGGAAGTGGGCAGAGCACACCCTCCCGCACAGCATCACCCTCTGCAGTGCATCCCTTTCCCCAAAGAGTCTGCTCCCAGGGAATCCCCTCTCCAGAGCATCGGATCTCCCCCTGAGCATCCTCTCCCGGAGGCCATCCCCTCCCCCATGCCATCCACCTCCTCAAAGCATTCCCTCTCCCGCACAATCCTTCCAGGCTGACACCTACATAGGCCCCTCCTAGCTTCAGTAGTTCTGGGCCCAGTCTAAAGCAGCTGCCTTCTGGTGGCAGATGGGGGAGGAGGGGGAGGGCCCTTGTGGATTGCAGGCATTGTCACCCAGCTGCAGGCATTGTCATGGGGCCCACTTGGCTTGGAAGTCTGCACAGCTTCCTTCTGCAGGAAAACACCCTAAGATAGCAAGAAGGGCGTCTTCTGGGCTATTGGGATTGAGCTTTTATTTATTTTATAATTTTGCAAAGGAAACAAATTATATAATTACAACTAAAATACAAAAACTTTTTACCTAAATGACAACTGAGGAATGTTATCTGTTACCTGGCCAACTTATTTAATATCTGTGTTCACAGATGCTACATGCCTGAACCTTCTACCCAAATCTCCCAATCATAGAAGTAACTTGAAGTCAGAATTTTAAAACTGTTAGACTTCCTCGAGATTTGTGGTCCCATTCACTTGTTTAATCGGATAAATACAATGAGGTATTTGGCAGGCTAAGTGTCACAAAATCAATTTAAACCTAAAATGCCCATTTGTTCTGTAATATGTTCTTTCCTTGCAAATTTTGACTATTGGTGAAAGTCAGAGCTAACATATAAGGTCTACAGTGGTGGGAAAACAAATAACAGTAGGCAAGACGATATTTTAATAATGTTTATTACAAGCAGATTGAGTTGTTTTTCAACACTGTTTCAGACCTGAGGTGACACTGTGAAGATAGTGTAGCCCAAATCAATTGAAAAATATGTTCCTCTCAGCAAAAACAGTGCATATAATGACCCAACAGCTACGGACTGTGGCTGCATTTGAGCCCCTGGTGCTCAAGGAACTATAGGGGGCAGCTGGGTAGGAACACCAGGCAATGCCTCCAGATGGGGCTGGGCAGAAGACATTCCGATTTGGAGCATGAATCTGTCTGCCTTACTCTAGTACTGTTCACATATGTATCCCCACTTTTGTAAGCCCTGATATGGAAATATTGGGATTTTTCCATTGTGAATCTCTCTTTAACCCATGGGATATTTAGAAAAGTTAGAGATTTAACTTTCAATATTTAGGAACTTTTTGTTTCCTTCCTTCCCTCCTTTCCTACTTCCTTCCTTCCTTTCTTTTTCTTGTTTTTTTTTTTAACGCAGACGCTCACTCTGTTATCCCAGGCTAGAGTGTCATGGCATCATAGCTCACAGCAATCTCAGACTTTTAGGCTTAAGCCTTCTGCCTCAGTTTCCCCAGTAGCTGGGACTACAGGCACCCACCACAACACCTGGCTAGATTTTTTTGATTTTTACTAGAGATAGGGGTCTCGCTCTGGCTTAGGCTGGTCTTGAACACCTGAGCTCAAGCAATCCATGGCCTTCCAGAGTGCCAGGATTATTGGTATAAGCCACCGTTTTTTTGTTTTATTAACTGAGCTTTCATTCCACTTGTGGCCTTAGGACATTACATATCTTTATGAATTGTAGAAAGACTTGCTTCATGGCCCAATATTGTCTATTTTGGTAAAGGTTCTAATGTGCACTTGAAAACAATGCAGTCTGCATTCACTGATGTGCTGATCCATACATGTCGTTTAGGTAAAAGGGAGATGAGCTCATCCCTTAGGTGTGAGGACTTCACAAAGGTGATGTACCCAGGCCTGGGGTTCCACCTCCCAGCACACCGAAGATCAGGTTTCCAACACATAACATGAACTTTGGGGGTCACATTCAAACCATAGTGCCCCCTTCCTCACATGGTCATCACGTTCAAGGTGCCTTGGAAGCAGAGAACAGCTCCTCCACCAAACAAACTTCTCTTGGGTGCAGTGGTATTTATGGCGGCAGGAACGGATTAAGATAGTTTATAAAGGTGTTTGAATAGCTGGGCATACTGACCCTTTTTTTTAAATGACGATTTTCTTTATTAATTGGATATAAAATATCTCCTTATTAATCACAAATGAAACAAAGTGTAAGATCTGTGTGCAGTGTAGGTTTATTTCCAAGTTAGGACATTCGGGAAGAAGTTAAATGATAAGCACAGCTTCTCTGGCACTGGATGTCACCTTTCCTCCTTTGTGCCCAGTGCAGAGGGCTGTCATCAGATGTGCCTCTGCCCACCCACCCCACCACTCCAAGGCCCAGCTGCCTCCCTCCTGCTCTGCGAGTGTCCCCTAGTCAGCAGATGGACACGTGTGTGTGCCTGTCCCCATGAGGGGGCTTACAACTCAGGGAGAACACACAACCTGAGGATGCCCCTCAGGGGACAGGAAAACCCCAGACACACCTGGGGAAATGCAGCCCCATCCTTGAGTGTGAGCATCTTGGACAAGAGGATGCTGAGGCCATTATGAAACACATACTGTCCATCATTTCCTGGAGTGAATCACGTCTCCTCGGTGACCAGTGTTTGTCTTTACAAGAGTTCTAAGGCCGGGCACCGTGGCTCACGCCTATAATCCTAGCACTCTGGGAGGCCAAGGCGGGTAGATTGCCTGAGCTCACAGGTTTGAGACCAGCCCAAGCAAGTATGAGACCCCATCTCTTAAAAATAGCCAGGTGTTGTGGCAGACGCCTATAGTCCCAGCTACTCGAGAGACTGAGACAAGAGAATCGCTTGAGCCCAAGAGTTTGAGGTTGCTATGAGCTATGATGCCACAGCACTCTACTGAGTGAGAATCAATAGAGTAAGACTCTTGTCTCTTAAAAAAAAAAAAAAAGAAAAGAAAAGAAAAAAGTTCTAAAGCAAACTACCATAACATGAACACCCAAGTATCAGTCAGGTCTGCCTTCTGGTGGGAGGGAGGTCCTCTGGTCCTTAGGGCCAGAGCAGACTACTAGGAGAGAGGGTTGCACTCCAGCTTGTGGCAATGGCTCCACAGTGGCATCCTCCTTGAAATGTCCTGTACTGCACACTTCAGTGATGTGCACTTCCTTCCATAATGACACCTCGCTACAGCAGTGAGGATGAGCCAGTGCTATGAGCAGACTGAGTCCTTCTCAGCGGCAGGTGAACTACTCAGGGGTGAGTTTCCGAGAGCACGTGATGCAGCTGTCTCCTGATCCTCACAGTTGTGGAGCTCAGGGGGAGCCAGTCCATGTGCTCTGATGTAAGTAGAACTGGGTTCAGAACTGGGCTCTAGGGTCAAATGGTCACAAACAGCTTTTCATGGAGGTGGCTGCCCTGCAGGACCTTCTGACTCAGGGCAGGGTGTGGACTAGTGTGGGTGCTTGAGACAATGCCACCAATCTGTGACCTGCAGATGTCCAGCACCCTGGCCTCCCCTTGATAAATCCCTCAAGGGATGTTCTCTTCCAGAGTATGGCTCTGGGTGTGTGAACTCAGCCCAGCTCTGGCCAGATCAGAAGTGCAAGGTGGTACGTGGATGGCAGCTCCTTGGGAAAGCAGCAAGCAGATGCCACTGTACTGGGATCAGTCCCAAGCACAGACGCAGCCTCTTGACAGGCCCTCTGGAACGCTGGCCTACCGCATCTGTGTCCTGCCCCCACACCCATGCCCTGTGGGTGGACGGCAGTCAGAGGGCAGGGTGGGGGGAGAAGAGAGAAGGTGGAAAAGATAAGAATGGAAGAGGAGCTGCGGGCCAGCAGCAAGAAGCCCTCCCCACACTGCAGCTCTGTCTGAGGGCCCCAGGAATCTGTGGGGAGGAGGCTTTGTTCTAGGAGGGTACAGTGACCCTTTTGTTCTATCTGAGCCTGTTTCTCCCTTTGCTCAATCTGCAGTGGGCGGGAGAGGCCAAGGGAGAGAACTGAGTGGAGAACCAACTCTGCAGATGGCCAGGAATGAGGAGGGGAGGAAGGGCGGGGCAGGAGCCAGCTCCCTGTGCAGGCACCTCTGGCTGCCACTGTCTCTGCCCTGCCCTGCAGACCAGGCCCCACAGCCCTGCTCAGAGACTGGGTGCCGGACACAGGGACAGGCCAGTCAAGAACAGAGGGGGAGGCCCATCCTGCATGGGGGCTAGGGGCCCGTCCAGGGCACACTTTAATCCTGGTGCCAAGGGCATAAGAAATGGTCAGTGCATAGCAGGACAGGCAGGCAGATGGGCCATGATTGGGGACCACTGAGGGAGAATGCCCCACACCACACACGTGCAGGTATAGATGTGTCTTTTCTTTTTTCAATCCACAGGCTCAAAATTCCCCGTTTGGGCTTTTATACCCCAGTTATACCCTGAGTGTGTTTTCTGGGGTCCCTCATCTCCAGCAAGCATACCTCAACACTCAGCAGGTAACTAGCTTCCCAGGACGTATCTGAGGACCACTTAGGAGGAGTACAGAGACAGGTGGCATGTGCGTGGGGAAGGGGAAAGGGGTACTGAGGATGTGGGGTCACAGAGGGAGGGCAAAGGGATCCTTGTGGTATGAGGTCACTGTGTCCCAGGAGAAAAACAAGATTGAAAACTGGAAGAGAGGTCTAGGAAAATGATAATGGAGCCACTTTTATCCAGAAAATCGAAGGCTGCAGGGATGAGCCACTCGGTGTGTACCTGCCTTATCTGCACACACACCAACATGTAGCTCTTTGCTCAAAACAGGGAACAGAGTGGCCTGCCCTGATCAAGGCTGTCACTGTGGCACCCAGACTTTAGCCTTCTATTCTGTCCTTTTTCCAATACAGAAAAGATACCTAAGTTGCAAAAAGCCACTCTGAACTCTGACTCCAAACATCCCTTACTCATGTCAGTGAGGACTGGTGCTTCTCCAGCTCTGCCCCAGAACCCTTCACAGCCTGTGCCCTCCTCCAGTGGGTGCTCCTCCTGCTTCCCCAGGACCCTTCACAGCCTGTGCCCTCCCCCGTGGGTGCTCCTCCTCCTCCCCCAGGACCCTTCACACCCTGTGCCCTCCTCCAGTGGGTGCTCCTCCTCCCCCAGGACCCTTCACAGCCTGTGCCCTCCTCCAGTGGGTGCTCCTCCTCCTCCTCCCCCAGGACCCTTCACAGCCTGTGCCATCCCCCCAGTGGGTGCTTCTCTCCACCTTGGGATCTCTCTACAGTTCTGTCTTCCATATTCTAGCTTTCTTTTGCTCTTTTTCTGAAGGCTTCTACCTGCAGCCTCCATCCGAGGACTCTCCTGGACTATATGCTCATTTCCCCAGTGAATTCCCTGGGCAGCCACCATGTGTGCAGGAAGCACCTCTGAGGGAGTCACTCTGAGTCGGCGAAGTCCTCGGTGGCCCCTCCACCTCTGCCAGGATTAAGTCCAAGGCTCTGTGCCACAGACATGGGTTCTCACACGAGTAGATGGACGCAAAACAAGTGG
>CAUYQV010028628.1:0-26467 GCA_963574575.1 Galagoides demidoff | reverse complement strand
TAGCAACCTCCAACTCCTGGGCTCAAGCGAGTCTCCTGCCTCAGCCTCCCAAGTAGCTGGGACCACAGGCGCCCGCCACAACACCCAGCCATTTTTTGGTTGCAGCCATCATTGTTGTTTGGCGGGCCCGGGCTGGGGATTCGAACCCGCCACCTTAGGTGTACGTGGCTGGCGCCTTAGCCGCCTGAGCCACAGGCGCAGAGCTGTATTGTTCTATTTCAATAAAAGACTAGTGCGGAGACTGCTCGGGGCTACCCTGCAAGTAAGGGCTAGCCTGTCTCCCACAAGCTTGTACTTCTAATCCATGTCACACCTGGTTCCTTCTTGTGGTGATTGAGACCAGGGCCTTAGGAGCCCGATGGGTCATGACATTTGGCATAAGTTGACAGGATATAGCAGGACACAACAGGACACCAGGGACATAGACCAAAGGAGAAAGTGACACCCAGATATAGGTGAAGCTGTTATGCCCGAAAATTCCCAAATGGCCCCAAAGAGACAGTCCGAGACATACTCTGATGTAAAAAGCAAGAGGTGAGTTTTATTCAGGCCCCGGGAAGCCTGGACTCTCCTGGCATGCAAGCCGAGGACGAGCCTTCAGGCCCGGGCCACCCCCAGCCCGGACTCTCCTGGCATACACACTGAGAAAGAGTCTCGAACCCAGGGTGGAGGAAGTTTTTATGGAGTACAGAAAGCAAGAAGGGAAGGATTGGATACGGGTACACTTTTCATTGGTGATTAGTGATTTCACTAGTAAAGTTACATTCTTGATTGGTGGTTGATGATTTCACTAGTAAAGGAGGATTTGGATTGGTACAGGGGACTTCTTAACCAGGGCTAGAGGTAGTGTAGCCTAATTAGGTAGTTGAAGGAGAATACCTGAATTTCAGTAGAAACCTTTTACCTATTATGGGAGCTGTTCAAGGGACTGAAACTCATTACCTATTATGGCAGTTGTTCAAGGGAACTGATACTTATTTCCTGTTATGGTGGTATGGCAGCTGTCTGCCTAAGGTGTCTCAATCAACAGCTTAATGGCTGAGCAGCAGGTGTGCGGAAGGCAGCAGGGAGTGGCCCTGTGGTTTAACAGAGCTTATGCAGTAAATGACAAAATGGCGCTGGTCTGGTGCTTTCAGTCCCGTTGGAACCAAGGAACACACCCCTCCCAACAGGTCTCAGTCCACACCCAGCTAGGCTCTGCTTGCCAGACCAGTTGGAGTCAGGGGATCATACCCCCACCTGCTAGTCTCAGTCCCCTGTCTGGCAAGCTTCTGTTTGCAGGCTATGTTGGAGTCAGGGCACCAGCCCCACCCTCTGGTCTCAGGCCACACCCAGCTAGCCTCTGCTTGCCAGACCAGTTGGAGTCAGGGGATCATGCCCCCACCTGCCAGTCTCAGTCCCCTGTCTGGCAAACATCTGTTCACAGGCTCTGTTAGAGTCAGGGTACCACACCCTACCCATAGGTCTCAGTACTCACCCAATAATCCTCTGCTCACCAGCACCACTGGAGATAGGGGATCACACCCTAGCCCTCAGGTCTTTGTTTACACCTAGCAAGTCACTGCCCGAGGGTTCTGTTGGAATCAGGAGACCACACCCTTGCTCTCAGGTCTCAGTCCACACCTACCAAGCCTTTGCTCATAGGCCCAGCAGGGGCTGGGGACCAGCCCTGTTTGCCAAACTCAGTCCACACAGGGCAACCACTCTCCACTGTGGGTGCCGACAGAGCCATGGGTTCTGCATGCTGTCCCACCAGACACAGCCCAAACCGAGGGTCAATACCACCACTGGCTGGGTGTCATTATAACCATGGGACAGCTCCTCCACCTGCTGAGTGTCCCTTTCTTCCCACACCCTCTTTCTTCCCCTTTAGTCGCAGAGTCCATCCTGATGGTTAGTGTTCCACGCTATGCCCAGATCTCTTAGGACAAGACCAAACACTCTGTGCTCTGCAAGGGGTAGAACTTCAGACTACCACATGAGTGGGGAAGGATGGACCAGGATTTTGGACTTGTAAGGGCAAATATCTGTTTAATCTTATGCCCAGCAGAGTAATGTCTAGTTCATAAGTGGGACCTGCCTGGAGAAAGAGACCTGGAGTTTAGCAGCTCTCTCCAGCAAGGTAAAATAAGAGGTCTTTTGTTCCCTGCTTATTTGCAGATAGCCTATGGCAGGCCTCCTGCTTAGGGGAGGGGTCTCCCATCCTCTAGTCAATAGGTGCCTGAAATTTGTTTTTCTTGAATGCTCTTCCTTAGAGTTACAGCTTGGTGAGCTTCTTTCTTTGCTCAACTCCCTGCCTTTGGCTTCATAGAGTCCAATTCTGTCCAGTTTTTCTTCCTCTGCTCGAGCCTCTGCC
This sequence comes from Galagoides demidoff, assembly GCA_963574575.1. Taxonomy (NCBI): domain Eukaryota; kingdom Metazoa; phylum Chordata; class Mammalia; order Primates; family Galagidae; genus Galagoides; species Galagoides demidoff. The sequence goes on along the minus strand of CAUYQV010028628.1, from coordinate 24,111 downwards.
GCTAGTTGCTACCAGTTGGCCATCTTCTCAGAATTCCTGCCTCTAGATATCTTTACTGTCACACGTGCAGATAAAACATTACATGTTCAAAATGACTTTAGTAATCTCCTCATACTATACAGCCAAACTTTTTTTTCTGTCTTACTAAAAGCAACCACCACCCAAAACCCACATTGATTCACAAAGGCCTATACGTAAACCTTTAAACAGTTCCATTTTGTGAGAGCTAGTTTGAAGTCTTTTATGAGTCAGAATGTAGAGAGACTTGGATAGAACTCTTTATGTGGCTCAGGACCTAATCATGTGGAAATGATTTAGAGCTGATCCTCAGGAGGCAGAGGGCAGGCCTGCAAACAGGTTCCTGTATATCTTGGGAATTGCCAGACTACTACCTAGAATGGATGACTGCCTCCAAATGGTCTGTTAAAGGTTAAGAATTCAGTCAGCTTATTCCCCCAGAACCCTGTTTTGTGGCCTTGTTTTTATTGTAGGGTTTAAGAATGGTTTTAGATAAGGTTAGTGGAATGGTTATCAGTTGATCAATGGACTCCTTGGCGCCAGGCAGTCCTGGGCCTAGGTCAGGAGGTTTGAGTCACTTGTTTATTGATTGTGTGTACTTGCAGTATGGCCTATGTAAGTTGTAGTGAAAACAAAGAACTTTGCTACATGCCAAGAAACAGCTTGTAATCTTCCTTATTCACAATACGATTTCACTGCAGGCATTATCCTCTGCGACTCCACATCACACACCCCTTCATGCAAAAAAGTATCATTAATTTCTGAACCATTATACTACCATAAAGATCTCTTGAGGTTAACACAGAAACAAGTCCTTGACACAATAGTCCACAAGTACAAATTTCTGAGAAGTTCCACAGATCTAACAAAGGTCAAGAACCAATATCCCAAATTCTTTCCCTCCAGTTCACCTTCACATTGCCTCTGGAGTTAAACTAGAGGAACCACAGGGTGCACTGTGTGTAGTACTTGGATAGGTGCACAAGGGGAGTGTTTGGGGGTACCCAGTGATATTGTTTCTTAAGCTGGGTGCTGGTTACATAGGTGGTTAATAATGAAAACTCAAGAGTTGTATATTTAAGTATGTGCCCTTTTAATATATTCAGCATATTGAAATACAAAATCCCCACAAATTTTTAGGCAGAAGAATAAAGTCTCCTTAGCATAACAACTCTTGTGATCTCCACTTAAGGGCAGCCTTCCCTCCCCTCACATTCCCGAGACCCCAGGCAACCAGGAGTTCACCCTGTAGCTAGCAGGTTCTCTAACAAGTCATTATTTCCAGACACTTTGCTTTCCCTGGTACTCTCATCTTAAGACGCTTTAGTCTTGAGCATCACCTCCTGTTGAGATTAAACTTTTTCCTTCCCTCCTTTTCTAGACACTTCATTTCACTTTTAAGAGCCCTCTGCATGTTTTCATCATTTTCTTGGGAAACAGACATGAACATGTAACTTGTTTTCTCTCTTTTTAAAATAATCACTTTTGAGGGGGATATATATATATATATGTAATGATTATACAGTCAAGGACTAACTATTGCTACTGGACTTTTGAGCTGTCACTCTAGGATTCATATCCAAGGATGTTAAAAATTATGTAGAAATATTATAAGTACCATGGACCTAAATTACTATGAGATCAACAATGGCAGGGTTTCTGCTCAGGTAACCATACATCAAGGTGATGTAATTCCAACAAAAAGCAAATACTTCAGTGTGCATACAGCAAAATAACACATTTCAGTTTTTAAAATACTGAATATAGGTCTAAGAATCTCAGTCTTAGTTAGGACAGTGGTCTGATATAGAATAAATAAAACTGGGAAAATTCAGGACAAGATAATTTTATTGAGGAATCAGGTGCAGTTTGTTATTTTTGTGTGCTTTTAACCAAGCTAGAAGCTCTGTTCTAAAATGTTAACTGTACAGTAACTATGATACCTAATTTGAATAGGGAGTGCACAGACAGAGGTATCACTCAATACATGTACCATAACCTCCACATTTACATTCAGGCAGAGATATGGGAGGATGAATGTTTGGAGGTGATTTTTAGAATAACTGGGGTATAAGTGAAAGAGAGGTCATTTGCCCAAACCATTAGGAAATTACAGAATTGCAGAGTTCTGGTGATTTGAAATTCTAGTCAGGTACTAAAGAACCTAGACTTAACCTTAGGTGAACAACCCCAGAAAAGTTAACTAGTCAGAAAGAGTTAGTTAGACAGAAGAAATGAGAACAATTTCTTTCAAACCTTGATTCTAATTTAAAAAACACAGTAATGTATTTGACAGAATTGATATTACACTAACAAAGTACTCTTTACACAAAGCAACAAAACAAAACAACAGGTTTTAATGATCAAAACAGATGAATTAATAGGTTTATAATAATCATTAACTAAGGGAAACCCTAAATCCAAAAATAAGGATTTAAAAATTGCATGCAAAATCTGGTTACCATAAAAACCAAGGCAATACCAAAATATCTCGGCTTCCTAGCACAGACTCAGGTCTTTTTATTTCCAATTCTTGGTAATAAAAAAATGTACACTTCACATGCTCCTGGTCATAGAGGGATAAGCTTATTCATAGAGAATTACAAGTATCTTTCATAGGTGGGAAGACACAAAAGAACAATACCTTTGTCCACTTTTGGAGGGAAAAATATAAAGGCACTCCCAAAGGTTCCTTGGTAACACTTTTGCTAAGTTTGTTAATTATTCACATAATCTTGATGGTTCACTCATTTCATCGATCTGGGATCCACCAGGCATTGGAACTGCTTTTAACTCACATGCCAAATAACTGGCTTCCTTAAACAATGACAGAAAGTTCATATACTGGTTTCAGAACATTGGGGCTTTGTTCCCTTAACAATATTTATTCACTGGACTTTGGCATGCACAGCCAAATGTATCATAGAACCAAAAGAACAATGAGCTGGGGCCAGAAGACTTCTTGTAATCAGTATTATTAGTTTTCTAACATCAGCTAGTTCAACTTTGTCCTTTAGAGCACCTCCCATGTGCTCTTTAACTTCTCTGCTGAAAGACTTGTTAAAGATGCTTCAATATATTACCAAAAAGAAGTGGAATTCAACTGCCCATAGGCAGTTATCCACTATTCACAATCTTTAGAAAGCATTTGCCTGAGGCCAAGAAAAATCTACTTTATAACTAAATATGACCCATGATGAGCCACATTAGAACTGCACTTGGGTAGTCTCAAATAAAATATTTGAGCTGACATATTTCTCTATTTACTGCATCCATGCAGTGTGCAATTTCTGATGTTGAATGAGAGAAATGCGGCAATTGAAGGCTTCACCACAAGCATCACATTCATGGGCTTCTTGGGTTTTCACCTCTGCATGGATCTTCTGATGGTTGACAAGACTACGCTGTTGACTGAAACTTTTGTCGCACTTCTCACACTTATAAGGTTTTTCTCCTGTATGTATTCTCTGATGCTGAATAAGACCTGAGTTCCGGCTAAAGGCCTTCCCACATTCATCACATTTATGGGGCTTATTGCCTGTGTGAACACCCTGATGTCGTATAAGATTACATAGCTGACTGAAGCTTTTGCCACACTGTCTACACAGATAGGGTCTCTCACCAGTGTGGATTCTCTGATGTTCAATAAGAAATGAGCTCCGACTAAAGCTTTTTCCACAAACAGTACATAAGTAAGGCTTTTCACCAGTGTGGATTCTTTGATGTTGTACAAGATGAGCACTAACACTGAAAGTTTTCCCACATTCATCACATTTATAAGATTTTTCCTTAGGGTACACCTCCTGCTGTATAACAAGACTACAATTTGGATCAAAACTGTCCTTAGTTTCATTGTATGGGTAAGTCTTCTCCCTGGTATGAATTCTCTGATGCTGAATGAGACCTGAGCTTCTACTAAAGGCTTTTCCACACTCCTCACATTTATGGGGTTTGTCTCCTGTGTGAATTCTCTGATGACGAGTAAGGTTGCAAAGCTGGCTGAAACTTTTCCCACACTCTTTGCACTGATAAGGTCTTTCACCAGTGTGGATCCTCTGATGTTCGATAAGGAATGAGCTGCGGCTGAAGCTTTTTCCACATTCAATACAAAGGAAAGGCTTCTCACCAGTGTGGATTTTTTGGTGTTGTATAAGGTATGTACTTAATCTAAAGGCTTTCCCACATTCACCACATTTATGAGGTCTTTCCCCAGTGTGAATTCTTTGATGCTCAACAAGCAATGAATTTCGACTAAAGCTTTTTTTACATTTGGTACAGTGATAGGGCTTCTCACCAGTGTGAGTTCTCTGATGCTCAATAAGGTGTGACTTCCAACTGAAGGCTTTCCCACAGTCACTACATTTATGAGGTTTCTCACCTGTATGAATTCTTTGATGTTTAACAAGGCTCCTTCTCTGGCTGAAGCTCTGTTTACACTGATTACACTGATAAGGTCTTTCTCCAGTGTGGATTCTCTGATGTCTAATGAGGGTTGAGCTCACACTGAAAGTTTTTCCGCAGTAGTTACACTCATAGGGCCTTTCTCCAGTGTGAATTCTCTGATGTTCAATAACAAATGAACTGCGACTAAAACTTTTCCCACATTCATTGCACTGAAAAGGTTTCTCACCAGTATGGACCCTTTGATGTTGAATAAAATGGGCTTTGCGGACAAAACCCTTTCCACATTCTTCACATTTATGGCACTTCTCTTCTGAGTTTGGTCTCCTACGGATGTTAGTGTTTCCTCTGAACATTTTCTGTTCTTGGGTCAAAGATTCCCTTGGTATTTCCCATAAGAAGATCCCTCTTTGTTTATCTAACCTACCAACAAGTTCAAATGTTTCTCTACCCATGGGATCCTGGTCAATTTCACTTTTTATTCTTGTAACTATTACACCCTGTGGCTCCACTTCTTCCTCAATTTCTTCAATTTCTTGTTTCACAGTTGGCTCCTCATCCTTATCTCTGTTCAAAACATCTAGAACAACAATAAAAATACAAATATTAGCCAAGCTCTCTGATGGCAAGGTGAAACAGGAAACAATAAACAAAATAAGGTAATCGGGATAAATTACTATATCTATAAAATGTACTTTAGTACCTCACAGTATTGTTATGAGAAGTAAATTGGTTCATATACATAAATAGCATTCAGAATAGCTCTTGGCAAAGAGAATAAGCTAACACATTTAATGTTATACTATGCCATGAAATGGAGAAGGGAATGAAAAAAGTGTTTAGTAGGCAAAGAATGAGACAGTAGGAGCAAGAAGAGTTGGGATGAAGGGCTAGCAGATCAACACTGAATTATACAAGGTCAGATGGGCAAACAAAGAAATAAAACAAGTAAAAAAGGTGGGATTAACCAGTCTATCAAGGAAGAAAGAGTAAGAAGAGAACAAAACCAGTAAGTTCAGGAAAATGTAGGGTTGAGAAAGCATTATTGGACTGAAAGTAGACCAAATAATTAACAGAAAAGATGCTAAGAAAGATAAAAAACAAAGAATTAGTGGAAACAATAATTCATTCATTAACCAGAATTTACTTGCTGCCCATGAAAAACATTCCAGGCACTCTGGGATAAGCCAGAATTCAGAGATAAGACACGAAGCCCTCTACCAAATGATGAGTATGATGATGAGCAAAAATAGGGGAAAGAAAATAATATGATAAAAATAAATAAAAAGTAGCTCCTGTATGGAGACAAAAGAGCTTTTTTTAAAAAAAACCAAAACAAAAGGACTGAAATGACACAGAATCTATGATATAAAGTGACTGAATAAAATAGGTATAAAGGAACATGGTTAGAGTTAATGGAAAAAATGAAGGAAAAAAGAGCAGTCTGTGGTAGCTTATGACTTCACCTACCGTAAGTCCTACTATAAGTACAAATGATTGTCAAACTTTTAAACTTTAGATATAAGACCCAAGGTTCACCATCTTGTTCCAACTGAGAACCAGCATGACATCTGAGAAATAAAAATCTTACATGTGCTGAGAAAAAGAAAACAAAATTGTTTAAGATAGTGTTTTTCAACCTTCTTTATCCTATGGCACACTTGAAACTATAGTTAAAAGTTCCACAGTACACTTAAATTATGTTAATCTAAATGTAGATTTAAAAAAAAAAATACATACTTACTATGCTTTGAACTTCTTTTGAAAATAATTTAATTAAGATTACTTTAAATTTTCATGGCACACCAAAGATCCTCTCATGGCTGACCAATGTGGCATGGCACACCTGTTGAAAATCACTGGTCTATTACATAACAGAAAAGTATATAGGACACTTAAGCCTGCTCCTGATTTCTTTCCTGATTTTCCATCTATTACTGCCTGTTAGGTAATTTCACTAGAAGATTCAATCACTACCAAATTTACATTTGGCCTAAATAAGTTCCTTTTCATACTTTACTTCTTTTAATTTTTAAATCTTCTAACTGTGGAAGTCATCTTTAAATTTTTTATTCACTTACTTCAAACAAATTATTTTATTTAAAAAAAAAAAACAACAAACCTACTTTCTCTTACTCCTTCCTTTTAACAAAACTACTAGAAACTTGATTTCTTCTAAGGCTATTTACAGTGTCTCCTCTAAAATTCACTTTTAGTGCACTGTATTTTCTTTCACACAATAAAAAAGGATAAAAGAACTCCTTCAACTTTCTGCCCTCTACTTATAAAAGTATCTGCCAATGGTATATAAACATATACCCCATATTCCTATCCAAAGCTAACCCACCAACCCCCTCTTGATCCTGCAGCAGTTGTTTAATCATTACTGTTCTTTTCCTTTTAATACTCTCCATTGACACCTTAATACTAAGATATAAATATGTCCAACTTTATCTTGAACCTGAAATCCTTCTTTTGGTGAAAAGTCAACTTTTGGAAAAAGAAAATCTTAACAATGTAGCTTCCTATTACCCATGGTCTCTATGTTCAAACTTTTCTGTTCAATCTACCCTACAACCTATTGTGAAATTTGATTTGTTTCCAGCATTGAGGAAAACGTCTCCTTAAATCACCAATGACCTTCAAATAAAATGTAAAGCTGGCATTTTTCAATCCTTGTTTTATTCAGCAGCATCTGATACTGTTAATCACCCTCATTTCTTACATTACTCATTTCTGACTTTTATGCTATTACTTTCTTTTAGTTCCCTCTTTACTTCGTTGGCCTTTGCTGATAAATTTCCCTCATTTATTTATTTTCCTTTATGAACTGTTTCATGTTATTGTTACCCAGATATACATCCTTATTTGGTTTATATATGTGCTTCACAAAGAGCTCACAATTAACATGATCATCTGCTTCTATGTCTTGTCACCTCTAATTATCTCTTCAGAGGCACCTCCATCCATTACCTAAAATCCCAAAGGAGAAAATCATCCCAGATTTCTCCCTTTTTCTAACTCTTAATCAATCTCCCAAATCATGCATTCCCCTCTAGCATCAATCTTCTCCCTTTAACCATTACACTCATGTGGCCATCTAATAATCCTTCACTCTGGTCTTCAGGCTGCCCTTACAATTTATGTGCCTCACTGATTCTGGAAGAGATCCTTACAAAAACAGAATTCTATCCATACTATCACCTTCAAGATGAAATCAAGACTCTACTATGATACTCAGAACTCTTCATGATAGTCTCTAAGCCTCAGTCACTTTCCTACCTACTCTGTCATACTTTATGTAGGCGAGTTGCTTGTATTACAGTTTTTCATGCCATATCTTTGCAGATCCTGCTTACTAAATATCCCTCAATACTTTACCTGGAAAACTCTCAGTTTCTAAATATCCCTCAATACTATACCTGGAAAACTCTCGGTTTCTCCTTAAGATTCAGTTTAAAGAAACAGTTTCTCTACAAAGCCTTCACCATGTCTATTAGACAGATTTCTATTTTTTATTACCAGCCCCTGTCCATTACAGCCTTTATTACACTGTACTCTATAACACTTTGTTACATGTTTGTCTCTTCCATTGGATTAAAACTCTATGAGAAGGGAAAAAAAAAATCTCTTCATAGTGTTATTGTTCAGTGGATATTGTTCCAGGGTTTTGCTCAAAGACATGAGATAAAAATTATCATTATTTGAAGATAATATGAATGTCTACCTAAAATTCTTAAAATAATTTTATATATAATAGCAACAAGATTAAAAAACTGGCTTTTACTATGAAAAAACCCAGTAAATATTACAGAAAAATATGTTCTTTACAATAGTAACAAAAAATAATTCATAAAAAGACAAAAGGACAACTAAATAGACTCAACCAATGGCTAAGGATATTCAAACTCTCTTATGATAAACTTCTCTGAAGATGACAGACAAATGGCTAACAAACACATGAAAAAATGCTCATCATCCCTGTTCATAAGAGAAATGCAAATCAAAACCACTCAGAGATACTACCTCACTCCAGTGAGATTAGTTCACATCAGAAAGTCCCAAATCTACAGATGCTGAAGTAGATGCGAAGATTAGGAACATTTCTGCACTGCTAGTAGGACTGTAAACTAACATAACCTCTACAGAAAGAATTACGGAGAATTCTCAAAGAACTAGAAGTCAACTTTCCATTTGTTCCCTCAATCCCATTGTAGCTACCCAGAAGAACAAAATCATTTTACCACAAGGATATTTGTACCAGAACGTTTATTATAGCTCAATTCACAATTGCCAAGATGTGGAAGCAATCCAAGTGTCCATGAACCCATGACCAGATTAACAAATTGTTGATTATGTATACCATGAATACTATTCAGCCATAAGAAAATACATAGACTTTATAGCTTTTGTGTTTACCTGCATGGAGTTGAAACACATTCTTATTAGTAAAGTATTTCAAGAATGGGAAAAAAAGTATCTAATGTACTCAATACTAATAATGAAACAAATACATGAACTACATGCCCATGTGAAAGAAAAAACACAAGTATAATCTAGTGAGGGGGAAGAGAGAGAAGGAAGAGAAGAGGGAGAATGAGGGAAGTTGACTGGCAGGATCTCACCTTATGCGCACAATGTGAGGGTGTTCAGCACACCACCCTGGGTAAAGGACTCAACTACAACTTAAACTTTACCTTTAGAAATGAAAACAACATAACCTAAACATTTGTACCCTCATATTAATCTGAAATTTAAAAATAAATAAATAGTAGAATTAAATTAAATTTAGAGATTCAATATTACAAAGTAGAGATTCATTATTATAAAGATCTTAATTCTTCCCAAACAAATCTATAAAAGTAATCATATTCCAATCAAGAATCATACAGACCAATAAAAAAAATCCCAATAAATCTAAATCTTAACTGGAAGAATATAGACAACCAGTTAAGTACATTCTGAAAAAAGATGCTAAAGAATGACTTATCTTACCTGACATAAAATATAATATGTTGTTAAATAAAACAATGATACTGGCATAAAAATAAATAGGACAATAATATAGACATGTGAAGAAAATGGATGTAAGCCCCACAAAGAGCAGACTTGAAAAGACTATTCACTACATCTGGGCTTGGTAATGTTTATATGATAATGTCCCATTCTGTGGCTACAGCTAATTTGTCTATAGTCGACAGATGATGCAAAGTGGGTCTTTCCCAGGAATCTGGAATTGAAACTTAAGTAGTTATTTAATCAGAATGTAGTTAAAACTGTAACTTATCAAATCAGAAGCTAAAAGGACAGACGCATGTGACTATGAGGAGGAAGGACTAGTGTACCATGGGGAAAGAGAGCACAAAAGAAGAAGGTTACAGACTGAATGTTTGTGTTTACCCCCGAACCTCATACACTGAAGCCCTAACCCTCAATGTAAGCTATGTGAAGGGGAAGCCTTTGGGAGGTAATTAGACTTAAATGAGGTCACAGGAGTAGAGCCCCCCTGAAGTGAATGGTATTCCCATAAGAAGAAGAAAAAACACAGTGTGCTCCCTCTCTCTTTCCCTCTGCCACATGAGAACACGTGAGAAGATGGCCTTTCACAAGCAGGAGAAGGCCTCACCAGGAGTTGAGTGTGCCAGCACCTTGATCTTAGACCTCCCAGGTGCCAACTGTGAAAGTCTGTGGTTAAGTCACCCAGGCAACTGGCATTTTGTTACAGCAAACTGAAATTCCAAAAATGAAGAATAATTCCTAATTTTCTGAGATTCCATTTTGGTTTCAGTCCTTTTCTATGTCTAGCTATAATCATGTTCATATCTTCTATAAGCGATCTCTATAAAGATTTCCCTTGTTGCCTTAAGCTAGTTTGAATGGATTTCTATAATCTTTAACCAGTTTTGATAACAGAGTAGCTCGTTGAGAGGAGAGAGAAAAGGCAAGGAAACAGTAAAGTGGATATACATAAACTTTAGGATAGGCTAGGAAAGGATTTAGTGTGCTTTTTCAGTAAAGAACCAGACAAATATTTTTGGCTTTGTGAGTGATATGGGCTCTGTTGCAACTATTTGATTCTGCCATTATATAGGGTAGACATAAAGTTCGTGTTCAATTTAAAGTTACAACTATTTTAAACTGCACACAAACTTTATGTCTACTCTGTACCATGAAATAATCACAGACAATACATAAAAATAGAATGGGCATGCTCATATTTCAGTAAAACTTTCTTTACAAAAACTAGCAGTGGGCCAGATTTGGTTTGTGGGCCATACCTATCAATCTCACTATCCAAAAGAGTACAAAATGAACAGTTTTCTTGGTTTCTGGAATGGGAGCATGGAGAACTAGAATTTCTAGGACCCAGCACAGTATTTGACAACTATTTATTGAGTGAATGAATAACTGAACAAATAATTAAAGAGAGACTACAACCAAAGAAGAAAAACAATGAGTTCCAGGTCTTATAGGTACAGAAGTTCCAGTTCTGTCAAGGACTGCCAATGAGGGCCAAGTAGGCTAAAGAGAGCCATTAAAATTGAAGAGGTCAAAGAACTGAGAGATCAAGTTATCACATGTGTGGTCAATGTAGTTATTAAAGTCTTTTTTTAAAAAAAAAAAAACAACATGGAAAGGAAAGGTAGGAATGAAGAGTCAAAATTATGAAGCTAGAAGAGAGCAGATTATGAAAAGCAATAAGATGCAGTGGAAAAGAACACGACATTAGAACAGGAGAGTCAAAGTCGTCTCTCAGGGGAGCACTCATCAAGGGGATGGAGATAGGAACTAGTGAGGAGCATAGAAAGATTGGGGAGGAGAAATACTAAATGACAGAAAGCTGTACTTAAGATGAAATGAAGAAGAGAGCCTGAAGTACAAATTACAGATGGGCTCAGCGCCACTCCTTTGTCCATATGGTATTCACACCCTGCAGTATATTATGGGCAGCCAAGGCTGGGTACTTGCCTGGTTTTATCGGCCAGAATACCATATGTATGGATAAGCTGGCAGTGACTTAGAGACATCATGCTGAATTTTAAAACAATAAATACATCAGCAGTGATATGGTTGCAGGCTGAAGTGGTGCGCAGGAAATAACAGCTGAGGTATGGAAAGCTATGCAGAGTCTATACTGGGGAGGACCTAGTAAAACAGAATATGAAATCAAGATTTTTGTCCTTTAAGCTATGAGTAACCATCAGAAGTTTTTATTTGGGGGGCAGGGGGGACAGGGTCTCACTCTGTTACCCAGACTGGAGAGCAGTGACTCGAGCACAGAGCATAGCTCACTAGAACTCAAACTCTGTGCCTTAACCATTCCTCTCAATGGAGAAATCAGATGGAAAAATGTATTTACTGTCCTCATGGTGATCAATGAGGTTAGAGAAAGAACATATAAAGAATGACGATAGTATAGTATGATAAATTCAACAGAGGCATACACAAGGTAGTGCAGAGAATATAGTGCTTAACTCTGAAGAGAAGGCCCATGAAATCTTAATACAGGCGTCCTCAAACTGCAGCCCATGGGGTGTTTTTGCTACCGCTGCCTGTTCTGCTTAGCAGCCGACTCGTCCCAGGGCCCACAGTCCAGCCCTCCAACAGTCTGAGGGACAGTGAATGGCCCTCTATTTAAAAAGTTTGAGGACCTCTATCTTAATAGATTGAGACATGCCAGGTGTGAGTAACTTACATGGTCTTCAAATATGACTAGGAATTTGAGGTTTAACAGGGAAAATGATGATGATGATAGAAATCCACACTTATATGGTACTTACCACATGCTAGTAAGTGTCCTAAATGTTTGCACACATTAACTCAGTTAATGGTCACAATAATCCTATGACACAGCTATTGTTATTTCCATTTTATAAAAAAACCAAACAAACAAAAACCAAACTGAGGCACAGTGAAGTTAAGTGTGTCACTCACAGTCACAAGGCTAAACAAGTGGTAGAATTAGCTTTTGAACTTAGGCAGTTAGGCTCTACACTTCCTTTCTTAGGTGGAGATAAAGATTGGAGATTTATCATCACACAGTGGTAACTGCTGAAGTGTAAAGTCCCCTAAGGAAAACATATAGTCTGGGAGAAAGTCTGAGAATGCAAGACGATGGAGGGAAGCATTACAAAATTTCAGATACTCATAAAGAAGTGAATAAGGCCAAAAAAAGGGTCCAAAACTCATTGTATCTGACAATGAGTTAACAGTGTTAAATTGTCCTGTGTTAACAGTGTTAAACAATTTAAGGGCAGTGTTATAGACAAGACAAAGGGGCTCAGAGATAAGGGAGGGTAAAGAAGTACAAAACACATTAAAAACTACTCTTATAAAAACTTGACTGTGAAGAGAAAGAGCAGCAAGTTATAGGGAGAAGAGAAATTATTATTCCCAGAAGTGTTTTTTTTCCTTTCTTCTCCTCTTTTCCCCAGTTGGAGATTCAAATCTATACTGATTATTAGAATCAAGGGACCAAGAGAGAAAAAACAGACTGAAGATATTGAGAAGAGGGAGATGGTTGATGATAAGTTTCTGAAAAGTAAGAAGACAGAAGCAGCTTTAAGTGTGCAGATGAGGGGCGGAGAAGTTGAGATTTCACACTTAGCAGCCTCTATTTTCTCTGGAAGGTAAAGTCGGTGGCGCCTGTAGCTCTAAGGAGTAGGGCACTGGCCCATATGCTGGAGGTGGCAGATTCAAACCCAGCCCTGGCCAAAAACTGCAAAAAAAAGGAAGGTGAAGTCAACTACTGAGTGATGGACCCAAAGAAAACCCTTAACTTTTTGGAATAGTCACTAAATGGAATGGGGAGGTGAGCATATCAAAGACAAAAAAAACAAAAAAAAACTGTTGAGATGTAAAACCCCAATAGAGATTAGAAGGAAAAAAGCCATGCATTTAGATAGGACATCAATCCTTTTAGTTAGAGAGGTTCTCCTGCTGTGTTTAGCAACTCAAGTAGGAAACAAGAAAAGGTGAATCTTATTTAAAAAATACAGTTGGAGTGTGCAGAATGGGTAGAACACAATGACAAAGTGGCAAGAAAGAGTACTGGTGATTATATGAGGAGGTGAAGTCAGGAGAGGACTGACATCCTAATGAAAAAACAAAGATATTAAAGGACAGGAACCACCATTAAGAATGAATAAGTTTAGGTGGAAAGGAGCAGGAAAGATAGAAAGAAAAGCTCTAGTAAGCTCTACAAGGACAGAAATCATTCAGGTTTGTTTATCTTTGTTTAGTTACAGTTAATAAACATGTATTACCTGAATATCTAACCGGAGAATAGGATATTTGAGTTTAAGATTTGCTTATTACACTAATATTGTAGGTATATGAGTTGCTGAAAAATAATGGAAAGCAGGGTCCCCGAAGGCAGTATGTTTGAGAACAACTGAAGCTCAAGTATCGACTAGGTCGTTGATAACGTAAGGTATAAAAGACTGCAAAACGTGACAAAGTTATATGTGAAGGATCATAAAAAAGTTGACAGAGGATAGTGAAAAGGAATTGAGTGGGCAGAACAAGACTGCTGAGGCCTCAAAGTAGGAGAGATTTTTTGGACGATGGAAAACTAATGCTCTGGGAACAGTGCTGAAAAGCTGAAAGAACAATAACTTCTCCCTGTCAGCTTTGAGACAAAGGATGGAGAAGGAGGAGGATGTGGGAGAATAAGCAGCCCCCACTTGAAGGACTGCCAGAGAAGTCCTTGGGAAAGAGCCAGGTTTCACTTAGGGCCAGGAGGGGTAAGGAACATTATGTGAAGAGGAACAGGGGCTCCAGAAGGCAGAGTGAAAAGAGGTGGGAGGAAAGCAGTGGGAGGATGAGCCAGGAGGGAAAGTACAGAGCAATATGGGAATGAGATTATGAAGACAGGAAGCCAGAAAGGCTTGCATCTTAGTCACTGCAAGGAAGCTAGGGATAAGAGTCATGGAAACAAGTAAAGGCTGAAAGGTTTAAATCAAAACTTTGGAATAAAGCAATTTTGATACTGATTTTGGTCCAAGTGTTCTCAGAGTCTGATTTCTACTATCTTCTTAGGTATTTTAATTAGAGGAAGTGGAGAGTCTTACCCAGCGCGACCAGGTTTCCATAATTCTCCATCATGACATCTTTATACAGGCTTCTCTGAGCTGGATCCAGATAATCCCACTCCTCCTGGGTAAAAAACACAGCCACATCCTCAAATGTCAGCAACCCCTGAAATAGTATGATTTCTGCAGTCAGTTTCTTTTGTCTAAAGGACAGTTCTGCTATTCAAAGTGGCAGAAGCAATCACCTATCAGGGCCAGGTAGGCTAGGAGGAACATGGTAAGTAAGAGTTCCATACGGAGCCCAATTCTGGGACCCGACTGCAAGTGATGGTCCCAGATTCGATGATAACGGAACTGGATCCTTGTTCTCTGAACTGGAGGACCTGAAGATAAGATTTTTGGGGGTTTAATAATTATACCCTAATACTTTTAGTAAACTGTCCCAAGGCCCCTCCAAGCTTCCCTTACCTCATTGCTCTGCTCTAATTCTCCATTCGTGCTGGTTTGTGACCCAGTTCAATTCATTCAGGTTCCCTAAGCATATACTTTGTATCTAAGCATAGTGCCAGGTGCACAAGACACAGGGAAAGGTCAAAAATAGTGCCTCACTTGGAGGAATTCACAAATGAGAGTTAGCTTGGAGCATTAATAATTTTCTCAAGCTAGTTTATCAACTTTCTCTTGGAAAATAAGGAGTCAGAGGGCAGTT
Organism: Galagoides demidoff; assembly: GCA_963574575.1. Classification (NCBI taxonomy): domain Eukaryota; kingdom Metazoa; phylum Chordata; class Mammalia; order Primates; family Galagidae; genus Galagoides; species Galagoides demidoff. The sequence continues at coordinate 8,949 of CAUYQV010028628.1, read as the reverse complement.
CGCGAATAACACCCCAGAAAACTAGGGGTGCTGGGGATCCTCACACGGTACAGGCCCTAAAGAAGGCAGTCATGAGGTGGGCGGAGGGTGAGGGGAGGCGGTGATGAGGCCTACCTAGGGCAGTGGCCAGACAACGGGGATCCCCACAGGGACTTACTTACCTTTGGCTCCGGCGGGGGGCTCGGGGAAGCCATCTCCCAGCCAGAGAATGGGGATAGGAACCCGGGGCTACCGCACAGAAAAGATCTTGCCTCTGGTGAGGCCTACCCGGCTACTGGAAATTAGGCCCCACGAAGACAAGGCTTCCCGGCTGGGTCTAGCCAGCGCCTGCCTCCGTCCCCAGACGATCACCCCAGCAGCATATCAGACGCTCTCCCTGCCTGCCCTCCAACCCCGAACCCCAAATCCCCAACACCTTCCCTTGCCTGGTTGCGCAGCCTTTCAGGCCTCGCTAGAGCCCTCCTCCCCACAGCCAGTTCCTCCTCCTTTCAGACAAGCAATGTTATGACCGCCCGCCCCCGGACCAGAAGGCGTCACCCAGATCTATCTTGGGACGCCCCGCAACTACAACTCCCGTCATGCTCCGAGAGCGTGCCGTGGTCCCGCCTCCACCGGCGAGGGCTACTGGACTACATTTCCCGTGGTGCAAAGGGAGAGGGAGCGGTGATAGGAAAAAGAGATGCCACAGCTTAATCCTATTGGTTAGTCTAGGCGCGTCACTGTCGGCTCAGAGCTGAGCGCAGGCCTGTAGCTGTTCTCCAAGATGGCTGCGTTGTCTGTGTCTACCTTTACCAGAAAAGGCTTCGTGTGGATAGTTTCAGGGGCGCCACGCAGACAATTTTGGTCTCGTTTCAGGTAAAGCTGAAGGTTGGACGGTGGGTCATGCGCACAGAAAGTAGGGAGAGAAACTGAGGATGAAGAGACCAGTTCAGAAGGGAATGATCTTACGACTGCTCAGGGGAAGGACCGGAAACTGCGCTGGGGTCCAGAGTTCAGAAGTTTCAATGCGGGTCTCCGCGAGTGGAGGGGTCCAGACACTTGTTCTCCCGGCCTCGTTTTCTTGTCTAATAATGCAAATGTCACCCCCTTTCCCTTTCACTTCATTCATTCGTTTATTGAGCAAACAGTATTGACCACGTGGGCCAGGCACCGAGTGTGGTGTTAGGAAACAAATGACTCGTTTTTAACGATCGACTTAGAACCTGACCGTGAAAACGCTGTATATTCTGGGTGTCATAAGACTACGGTGGTTAATTAAGATAGACCAAAGTTTTGTTCTCATAGGGCGTGTTTTCTAATGGAGGAAGGAATGAACAAATGGGAATGTAATTTCAGGAAATGGTAAATTATGAAGAAAAGTAGAGAAAATAAGAGATTACTGAGATAGAGGGAATGAATTATATTTCTTCTACTTATTTTTGTATATATTTAAGATTTAAAACTTGGTATTTCAATGTTCTTAGTGAACTGATTATTGCAGTCAAGCTGATTGTCATATACATCTTGACATAATTACTATGTTTTTGTGTGTGGTGATAACAGTTAAGACTTACTCTTAGCAAATTCGATACGATACAGCTTCCACATGTAAGAGGGATTGTGCAGTGTTTTCTTGTCTGACCTATCTCTCTTAGCATAACGTTTTCCAGGTTCGTACATGTTGTAATAAATTTCCTTTTTTAAGACTGAATAATAATTACATTGTGTGTGCATATCCACTCCCCAGTTACTTTAATTTGGCATATAGATGTGCATCAAATGGAATATCACTATTTCATTATCCATTCATCTGTCAAGGGAAACTTAGGTTGTTTTCCTATCTTGACTATTATGAGTATTGCTGCCATGAACATGGGAATGCAGATATCTCTTTGAGGAATTGATTTCATGTCCTTTGGATATGTACCCAGTAGTAGGATTGCTAGATCATAGAGTATTTCTGTTTATAATTTTTTTGAGCTATCTTCATACTCTTTTCCTTAATGGTTGTTATCAATTTACATTCCCATGAACAGTGTATCAGGTTGCCTTTTTCCCCACATTCTCACCAACTCTTGTCTTTATGTTAATGGGTGTGAGGCGATATTTCATTGGTTTTATATTTTTAAAAAATTTTGTGGGTACATAATAGTTACACATATTTATAGGGTTCTTGTGATATTTTGGTATAAGCATATAATGTGGAATGACCGAATCTGGGTAATTGAGATATCCATCTCATCAAACATTTATTTCCTTATGTTGAGAACATTCTAAATGTTCGCTTCTAGTTGTTTTGAATATACAGTAAAACACTGGTAACTACCATTGCCCTTTTATACAGTTGTATACTAGGACTTATTCCTTTTATCTAACTTTTTTTTTTTTATACTTTAACCAAACTCTCTCATATCCCTTTCACCACTCTCCTATTTTATTCATTCTATTCCCTACCTCCATGAGATCCATTTTTAAAATCTCCTACATAAGAATGAGAAACATGAAATATTGTCTTTATGTACCTGGCTTATTTCACTTAACAGTGGCCTCCAGTTCCACCTTGCTGCAAACGGCATATTTCCTTTTTTTTAATGGCTGAATAATACTCCCTTGTGTTTATACTATGTATAGCCCCCCCTTTTTTAATTCAGTTATGGAGATTTAGGTTGAATATCTTGGTTATTGTGAATAAATAATAAACATGATAGTGCAGATTAGGCCACATGCGGTGGCTCATACCTGTAATCCTGGCACTTTGGGAGGCCGAGGTGGGCAGATCACCTGAGCTCAAGAGTTCCAGACCAGACTGAGCTAGAGCAAGACCCCATCTCTGAAAATAGCCAGGCATTGTGGTGATTGCCTGTAGTCCCAGCTACTCGGAAGGCCGAGGCAAGAGAATCTCTTGAGCCCCCAAATTAGAGGTGGCTCTGTGATATGATTCCAGGGCACTCCACTGGGGGTGACAAGTGAGACTCTGTCTCCAAAAAAAAAAAGAAAAAAAAAAAAGGAAGTGTAGATTATCTGTTTGGTAGACTAATTTCCTTTCTTTTGGATATAAATTCAGCAGTGGGATTGTTGGATCATATGGTAGTTCTATTTTTAGTTTTTTTAGTAACTCCATAATGTTTTTCATAGGGGCTATACTGATTTACATTCCATTCCCACAACCAGCAGCGTACCAGGGTCTTATTTCTCCACATCCTTGCCAGCATGTTATTTTCTGTCGTCTTAGTTACAGTCATTGTGACTGAGGTGAGATGGCATCTCATTGTGGTTTTGAGTTGCATTTCCCTGATGATTAGTGATCGTTTTTTCTTATACTTATTGGTAACTTATGTGTCTTTTTATTTGAGGCAGAGTCTCTATTGCCCAGGCTAGAATGCTGTGGCCTCAGCCTAGCTCCCAGCAGTCTCAAACTCCTGGGCTCGAGCTATCCCCCTGCCTCTGCCTCCTGACTGCCGGTGCCTGGCACAACACCTGCTGATTTTTCTATTTTTCTTAAGAGATGGGTTCTCAGTTTTGCTCAGGCTGGTCTCAGACTCCTTAAGTCAAGTCATTGTTTATCCATTTCTGTGAAGAATGTCATTAGATTTTGATTTTTTTTTTTTTGAGACGAGATCTCACTCTCACGCTGTTGCTGCAGTAGAAAGGCAGTGGCACCATCATTGCTCAATTGGTTATTTCACAATGACCAATTGCTCATCACTGCAGCCTCAAGCAAACTTCTGGGCTCAAGTGATCATCTAGCCTTACCAAGAATGGCTGGAACTATAGGCCATATAATCTATACTACTATGACTGGCTAATTTTTCTTATTTTTCATGGTGACTAGGTCTTGCTATACTACTTTGGCCGGTCATTCATACCACTCCTGGCCTCATGTAATCCTCCAGCCTTGGCCTCAAGGCCAAGTGCTGGGATTATAGGCATGAAACACCACACCTGGCCTCTTTGGTAATTTATAGGGATTGCACTGATTGCACTGAGTCTGAAGATTGCTTTGCTTAGCCTGGACATTTTAACAATATTAATTCTTCCAATCCATGCACCTGAGATATCTCTCCTTTCAGGGGTGTTCTTTTCAATTTCTTCCATAGATGTTTTATTGCTTTTATTGTAGAGATCTTCTGTGTTGATTTGTGTCCTGCATCTTTACTGACTTTAACAGTTTAAACAGGTTTTGGTGAAGTCCTTAGATTTTTCTAAATATAAGATCATATCATCTGAAAACAAGGACAGTTTGACCCTTCTTTTCCTTCTTTTATTTATTTATTTATTTTGAGGTAGAGTTTTACTTTGTCACCCTCGGTAGAGTGCTGTGGCATCATAGCTCATAGCAACCTCAACTCTTGGGCTCAAGCTATTCTCATACCTCAGCCTCCTGAGTACCTGGGACTACAGGTACCAGCCACAACACCTGGCTATTTTTAGATAGACGTCTCACTCTTTCTCAGGCTGGTCTCAAAACTGTGAGCTAAAAAAAAACCCAAAAACTGTGAGCTCAGGCAATCCACCCACCTCGACCTCCCAGAGTGCTAGGATTACAGGTGTGAGCCACCTACATGCCCTCTTTTCCAGTTTTGATGCTCTTTCTTTCTCTTGTCAACTGCTCTGGCTGGGCCTTCTAGTTCCATGTCAAATAAAAGTGGTGAAAATGGGCATCCTTATCTTGTTTCTTTTTTATTTTTTTTGCAGTTTTTGACTGAGGCCAGGTTTGAACCCGCCCCTCTGGTATATGGGGCCGACACCCTACTCCCTTGAGCCACAGCTGCCACCCCCTTATCATGTTTCTGATCTTAGAAGAAAGGCTTTCAATTTTTCTCCATTTAGTATGCTCGCTTGGCTTTGTCATATAGGGCCTCTATTGTTTGGAAGTATATTCTTTCTGTGCTTAGTTTATTAAGAGTTTTATCATGAAGGGATGTTAAATTTTATCAAATGATTTTTCAACAACTATTGAAATGATTATATGGTTTTTGTTCTTGATTCCGTTAATGAACATATGTTCACGGTAAATGATCTTTTTGATGTGTTCCTAGATTCTGTTTGCTAGTATTTTGTTCAGGTTTTTTACACACGCATCTATGCTAATAGGGGATATTGGCCTGTGGAGTTCTTTTTTTGTATGGTGTCTTTGACTGGTTTTGGTATCAGGGTAATGCTAGCTTCATAGAAGGAATTTGGAAGTATTACCTCCTCTTCTTTTTTTTTGAATACTTTGAGTAGAATTGGTATTAGTTGGTATTAGTGTTTCTTTAAGTGTTTCTTGGAAGTGAGTCAGTAATAAGGTTATTGTCCTGGGCTTTTCACTGATGGGATACTTTGTATTACTGCTTTTATCTTGTTACTCATTATTGATATATTCAGGTTTTCCCTTTCTTTTTTGTTTTTCTTGAGACAGAGTCTGAAGCTATTGTCCTGCGTGGAGTGCCATGATGTCCTAGCTCACAGCAGCCTCTAACTCTTGGGCTCAAGTGATCCTCTTGCCTCAAGTTTTCTATTTTTAGTGGAGACAGGGTCTTGTTTTTGCTCAGGCTGGTCTCAAACTCATGAGCTCAAGCAATCTACTGCTTGGTCTCACAGAGTGTTAGGATTACAGGCGTGAACCACTGCGTTCTTTATTATTTCTCTCCTTCTACTAATTTGCAGTTTGGTTTGGTCTTTTCTTGTTTAAGGTGCATCATTAGGTTGTTTATTTGACGTTTTTCTTCTTTTTTGATGTTGTCATTTATTGCTGTAAACTACCCTCTTATTGCTTCTTTTCTTGTTTCCTGTAGGTTTTGTAATGTTATCATTTTTATAGTTTCAAGAAATTTTTTAGTTTCCCTTTTAATTTCATCATTGACTCATTGGTCATTCTGGAGTTTTATTTATTTTTATGGTTTCCAGAGTTCCTCTTGTTATTGATTACTGTTTTATTTTATTATGGTCATAAAAGACACTTGATGTGATTTCAGCATTTTTGAATTTGTTGAGACTTATTTTGTGGCCTAACATGTATCTGCCTTGGAGAATGTTCCATGTCCCAATGACCAGCAGGATTAAATGTTCTATAAGTACCAGGTCCGTTTAGTCTATAGTATAATCGTGATGTTTCTTTGTCGATTTTCTGTCTGTCCATTGCTGAAAGTGAGGTTTTGAAGTTCCCTAAATCATTGTATGGCAGTCTGTTTCTTTCTTTAGATCTATTATTGGCTTTATATGTATGTATGGAGATATATAGGTATTTATAACTATTATAGCCTTTTGCTGAATTGAATACTTTATTATTTTGTAATGATCTTCTTTGTTACTTTTTATTGTTTTTGATGAGAAATCTATTTTACCTTGTATAGGTATAGCTGTTCCTCTTTTTCCCCCATTACATGGAATATCCTTTTCCTGCTCTTTCCTTTCGGTCTACATGTTTTTATAGATGAAGTGAGTGTTTTGTAGGCAGCATAGTTGAGTCTTGTTTTTTTAATACGTTCAGCCACTTCATGTTTTTTAATTGGAGAGTTTAATCCATTTATATTAAATGTTATTGATGGGTAAGGTCCTACTCTTGCTATTTTGTTATTTCATTTCTGGGTTTTTGTTTTGTTTGAAGTCCCCCTCTTCCTTTCTTTCTTTTTAGGTAAGTGTTTTTCTCTGATAGTATGTTGTAATTCCTTGCTTTTTATTTTTAATGTATCTATTACAGGTTTTTGCCTTGTGCTTACCATCAGTCTTACAGAAAACATCTTTTATAACAAGTTATTTTAAACAGATGACAACTTTTATCATAAAGAAACAAAGAAAAAAACTGAAAAAACTCTACACTTTAACCCCTTCACTTTTTTTACTTTTTATTGTTCCTTTTTATATTTCTTTTTTTTTTTTTTTTTGCGATTTTTGGCTAGGGCCGGGTTTGAACCCACCATCCAGTATATGGGGCCAGTGCCCTACTCTTTTAAGCCACAGGTGCCACCCCCTTTTTATATTTCTTATATTGCCTGTGTCTTAACAAAAATATCATTTATTTCTATTTTTTTTTTTTTTTTTACAAATTATTATTTTTGATAATTTATCTTTTAGTCCTTATACTAAGACATAAATGGTTTATACCACTAATATAGTATTCAGGTATTCTGTACTTTTATCAGTGAGTTTTATGCCTTCAGATGATTTCTCATTTCATGTTACTGTCCTTTTCTATCAGATTGAAGAACTCCTTTTAGCAATTTTTATAAGTCAGGTCGGGTAATGTTGAATTTTCTCAGCTTTTATTTATTTATTTACTTTAAATGTGGGGGATTCATTGAGGGTACAAGATGTATCATACACTGAGACCCCACCCCCGCCCTCCTTCCCTCTCTTTGCTCTTCCTTTCTCCCACTCTCCCTCCATCTCTCTCTCTGATCTCCCCTTTCCTCACCCCCAACTGTGTCATTAATTGTCCTCAAATCAAGACTGAATACATAGGATTCATGCTACTCCATTCTTGTGATGCTTTACTAAGAATTATATGTTCCACTTCCATCCAGGTTAGTACAAAGGTTGTAAAGTCTCCATTTTTTTTTTAATGGCTGAATAGTATTCCATGGTGTACATGTACTACAGCTTGTTAATCCATTCCTGGGTTGGGGGCATTTAGGCTGTTTCCACATTTTGGTGAATGTAAATTGAGCTGCGATAATGATAAAAAGGTTTTTTTCCTTCTGGATAAATGCCCGGTAATGGGATTGCAGGATCAAATGGGAGGTCTAGCTTAAGTTCTTTGAGGTTTCTCCATACTTCTTCCAAAAATGTTGTAGTAGTTTATGGTCCCACCAGGAGTGTAAAAGTGTTCCCTTTCTCTCCACATCCATGCCAGCATGTGCAGTTTTGAGATTTTGTGATGTGGGCCATTCTCACTGGGATTAGATGATATCTCAGGGTGGTTTTGATTTGCATTTCTCTGATAATTAAGGATGATGACCTTTTTTCCATATGTTTGCTAGCCATTCGTCTGTCTTGAGAGAAGATTCTGTTTAGAAGTTCTAACAATACAATTAGGCAAGACAAGGAAATAAAGGGTATCCAGATGGGAGCAGAGGAGTTCAAACTCTCCTTCTTTGCTGATAATATGATCTTATACTTAGAGAACCCCAGAGTCTCAACCAGAAGACTCAGAATTGCAGGTAGAGAATATATAGTTTTGTGCCTGGTGGGAGAGTGCCATGGCACACTGGTAGGCCTCTTTGGGGAAGGAGTTCTGGTTTTTAGAGGGTCTCTCCCATGAGATAAAATAGGAGGATATCTGAACTCTGCTTGCTTATTTGTAGAAAGTATGTTAGAACTTCTAGCACTATGTTGATTAGTAATGGCAATAGAAGACAACCTTGTCTGGTTCTAGTTCTAAGTGGAAAAGCTTTTAGTTTTACTCCATTCAGTAAAATATTAGCTGTCGGTTTGTCATGGATAGCTTCAATCAGTTTAAGAAATGTGCCGCCTATGCCTGTACTCTTCATTGTTCTAATTAGAAAAGGATGCTGGATTTTATTGAATGCTTTTTCTGCATCTATTGAGACGATCATATGGTCTTTGCTTTTGCTTCTGTTAATATAGTGAATAATGTTTATGGACTTGCATATATTAAACCAGCCTTGCATCCCTGGGAGGAAACCTACTTGATCATGATGTATGACTTTTTTGATGATAAAGTGTAGTCTATTGGCTAGGATTTTGTTGAGAATTTTTGCATCTATGTTCGTTATTGAAATAGGTCTGAAGTTCTCCTTTTTAGTTGAGTTTTGTCCTGGTTTTGATATCAGGGTGATGATTATTTCGTAGAACATGTTGGGGAAGATTCCTTCCTCTCCAATTTTTCTTTCTTTTTTTTTTTTATTGAATGGTAACTATGTACATTAATGCACTTCTGGGGTACAGTGTGGGGTTTTCACATGCAATCCAAAATACTTCCATCAAACTGATCAACACAGCCTTCATGTCATTTTCTCAGTTATTGTT